>JAPYZO010001025.1:0-20211 GCA_030522905.1 Torymus flavipes | reverse complement strand
TAGTATGGGCCCTTTATATGGTCCAGAACCATATTCATCGATGAAACAAGTTTTTTCACTATCCGTTAGATTTCCTCGAGAAGCGGCGAAGCCACCACCAGTTCTCTTCCTATAGTGTCTTAAGAAGAAAACGGGCTGTGCGCATTTTCTTTTTGAAGACACTGAGAAGTTCTTGAAGAACTTCTGGCAAAGCCCATTTCTTCTTCAATTATAACACTTTTAAGAGAGCGCGAAGCGGCGAAACCGATACCCGTTCTCTTCCTAGTATTATAATTAAAGAAGAAATGGGTAACGCGTAAAATAGACTTATTTTAGGTGGCAAATTTCTTTCGCTGTTGTAAATTTTTAGAATTTGAATTGTTACAATGTTTGCCCTGACGAAATAATGATGCTCTTTGGTCGTGCTGAAAATGAGAATTTATTTAAAAAGTCATTATCAGATTCTAATCGAGAACTGGGTCAGTATCACTATAGATATACAAGAAACGTTCACAGCTTATTAAAAATTATTTTATTCTAAGTTTAAATATTATATTCTTATTTATATATTCAACAACCAATAAATTAATAGAAACGTGTTTTTATGTAAGAACAAAATGGATTAAAATTCATTCGCTTCTCTTCGCACATTTGTACATTAATTGTTAAAGGAATCAGTTACCACCAAGTCTATACCTAAACGAAGAACCCGCGTTAAACACCCCCTATTAGACAGTAGCTAGCCTAAATAAACCCGACCCCCAACAAAGCCTCGCACCTAGCCATCCGTTCTTTTGTCGAGAGCAGTGCGATCATCAGGCGCTCCTCAATTAACCTCTTTAACCCGCGCGAGAAGCGATTACACGCTATGGGCTTCCGATAATTAATGTACCACCGAAGCAGCTGTAGCTCGTGGAAAATTCGCGTTCGCAGCATCTAATTGGGAAAATTCCGTTCACGTATACTACGCGAGGATTTGTCGCGAGAATCACGTTCCGCGAATTTGTCCTCGCAAGAATCATGTTGCTGCGCGGTGCAGCTGCAGCTTGGGAGGGTGTACAGTAGTATAGCGCGCGGCGTCTCGTTTTCAGCTCTCGAGCGACGTGTGGCTGAGGGCATTTCGGGCTTAATTTCGGCCACGTGATGGTGGAATGCTTGGTCGAGTGTCGAACGAGGGTTTAGGGGTGGTAATGGAAGCTTGGTGATTCTAGTGTTGGGATAGGTGATGTTGGAGTACTTTTAAGACGAGAAATAGTAGGAAACCATCGACGTGTGTTTCTTAGCTTTTATTTTTGTCCTTCAAAATTTAATGCTGCGTTTGACATTTTATATAACCCTAAATATACATAAGAATAGTATTAATGTAAATCAATATTACAACTTCTGTTATATATTCTTATGTATGCACAAGTGAATTTCATGAACAACTGTTATACAAATAAACGATTGATTCGAGAATTTGTTATTTTAATATCATGTTGATAACCGAATCACTGTTTACTTGAAAGATAGTTTAATTTTTAAAATACTGTCTTATAGCCTTTTTAACAATGAGTATGGTTTTTGTGATACAATGCAAATTGTCTAAGTTTGTCTTAGCTACATCTCATAATTAAATAAACCATATAATTTTTTTTCTACTATCAATTGTATTATTTTCAAGTTTAATAAAACTTTATAAAAACCAGGAAGGAATTTCCGTAAAAAATGATCCCGGCAAAGAATCTCCTTAAATAAAGAATAATAACGTTGAAAATTACGACAATACCTTCGGCATAACTTAAAAAGAATCCCGGGTAAAACAAACTACCTTTCCTTTCAAACCTCTCAGCTACGAATAAAACCAGTAACTCGAAGGGAGAGAATGAGATGAGGTCCTTGACTTGTGGCCGCGTGTGCCCGGGTACTGCGAATTTTTCTCTTCTCTTTATTTTCTGGACGTTCCAGTGAGCTCTCTATATGCGCGTCCGATAACTCAAAACGACGGTGAGCACCAACTCTGTATTTATGTCGGAACAACGCCCGGCGAAGATGTGGATTTATGGCGAGTTACAAAGCTCCGGGGGAAGAGGCGGCGGAATTAAGATACGCTGGAACGGACACGCGAGGAACAATGGAACGGGTCGAGCCGGAGAGTAGGGAAATCGAGGTAAAGTTGGAACTTCAGGGGAGGGAATGGGTCGGGTGGTTTTTCATTAAGGAATGCCAGGGCGGAGAGTCAGTGGCGCGGAGTGATTCGTCAGCGTTGACGAATGCTGGCGCGGAAATGGAAGCGTATTTCGATCTGATGCTCTGAATTAGTTTAGAATGAATATATACTGATTGAAGGTCAACGTGAATAAAGGGATTAGACGTCTTATAATATAGCAAGATGAGTTTTATTACGTTTGAATTAGTAACAGAAAAAAATGTTTGTATATAGAGTAAGAAGTGCCTTTTGTTTATTTCGAATTGACGTTAAACGTGTATCATTCTATACAACATAACATTGCATTAGTAAGGTAGGCCCGAAATAAGAATGTCTAACTACATGAAAAACGTGTATAGGTATTTTGTACGATACGTACAAAAGGAACTATAGGGAATTACTGTATAAATATTGAAACTACATGTCTTACCATACCGGTCTGTTTTCACTGATTCATTTATTTCTCAACTATACTGCAACAATCAATTTAAAAAAATGTTTTTTTTCGTTTGAAACTCTTAGATACTAAATGAACCATTAAATCACATTACATTTTGTGAGCTATAATATCTCTTTTTTCAAGCTTTTAAAGGGAAATCAATTCTCGCGGCGTTTGCAAATCATCTCACTTACACGTAAGTGATTTTTATCATCACTTATGTAATTTTCCATAAAATTTTTCACCAGAATATACTATTAAATTCACGCGATAAATAATAAATTACACTTTCGTGTACGTTAATAAAATTATTAATACACATTTTACGAATGTGTGGACGCGAGCGGTTTTATTATTTCGACAAATAGCCAACATATTCCGCGGAGCGCTTTTATTATTATACGAACATATCGAAAGTGATCAAACGAACACACGAATACATTCTGATAAATGCAATCCCCCCGCATCCGAAAACAAAGCGAATCAGCAGCCGCGCGCAATGAAAATATTTATTAACCCATAAAACACCATAAACGAGCGTATAATCCCCGTCATATAACGCCGGCAAAGCTGACCGGGCCACGCAGCTATCGCGAGGGCGGCAGCAGCGACCAGAGCGGGGTCATAAATCTCAATGGTCCAGAGACACAGCGGTCCGGAGTCGGTGAGGGCGCGCATCCTGATAATGTAATCCGTAACTACTTTGAATGCGCACGCACTCGCGAGCGCACGGTGGCAGTCTACGTGAATGCAATGCCAACGAGAGACTCTGTGCGCGCGCGCGCGATGGCAATCAAGACCCCGGGACTTGCTCTCACTCTTGCTCTCTCTCTCTCTCTCTCTCTCTCTCTCTCTCCCCCGACGCATTATCCCTCTCACGTGACCCCCGGGACAGGGAATTTCCAGGGTAAAAGCGCGAGAGGCAAAAATCCCTCCGGATTCGCCGTACACGCCGTCCGTTGCCGTTCGACGTTAACGACGGTCGGCGGTGGTGGAGACCGAAAAAGCCAGCCTGTTCCGAGTCTCGCTCTCTCTCGTTTTCCCGCTTATTTCATTCGGCGACTTATATAGCACCGAACCCGCCCACCAGCTGCTGCTGCTGGTAGTTTCGTTTTGCGCTCGAATTCTTCTTTCGTTTTTTTTCTTCGCCCGGTATCGCGGGTTCTCTCGTACCTATACGGTCCACTCGCATAACGATGTAGGTTGACTGTCGTTTTGCTCGCTATGCATTCGCATTACCTTGTGAATGTTTTTTATTATTATTTGATTTTTTTCTTCAGTCACGTACGTGTGAATAGTTTGAACCACTGTGTCAGCTTAGGGTTACTATAATATTTGTATTGGTTTTTAACGATTGTAATTGGGGTTAAAGAAAGGGTATATGAATGTATAGAAGACTATTTTATGTTTATTGTCCTTGTTAAATTTTTCTTGTTTGGTTCAGGGAAGTAGTTGGAATCATGGTGCAAGGAATAAATTAGAATCATCATAGTTGTACCTTCTTCTACATATTCTCTGAATATCCCTCTATTGGTGGTGGTAATCGACATTTCTCGACGCACCTACTATTTGTCATTATTGCCGGTAGATATTTTCTTAACATTTCGTCAAAAACCATATCCAAGTACTTAATTTTGATAAAGTTTCGTACTAAAAGTCGTTATTATCATTTTATTATAAATTTGTCTTCTATTTCTCGATAGAGCTTCTCTTGAACTTCAGGATTCATAGCTAACTCGTATATCATAAAACTTGTCACAGTAGATGAAGTATCAAATCCAGCCATGTAAAAAACGATAGCTTGTTCTATAACATCTGGTGATCCAATTCTTGGTTCTACGTCTTTGTCTAGAGCTTGTATAAAGAAGTGTATCATATCGCATCCTACACTATTGAGAGGACGGGCACCGGCGAAGCTGCCACCCGTTATCTTCCTAGTGTCTTAAGAATTAAGTCCCATCTAACGCTACCCGATTCTTTTCTTTTTCTTATGGTGTTCGCGATCTTTCTTGTAAAAGAAAACAAAAGTTGCTCTTCAAAATGAACATTTTTATTTTTTCTACAAAGATTACAGTTCTGCTGAGAACTATTATCTTTCTGAAATACACTTTATATTTGTTTGAAAAAAAACAGAAGCAATATGATTATATTTTGAATGTAGTTTGATTTTATAGACAAGATAAATTATTTATATTAAATAGTAACACAATAAATGGAAAAAATGAATACGTTTTAAGAAAAGGTACATAAAATGTATAAATATAATCAGTAAAAATTTTAGTTGTACATATTTAAATGCCTTACATGCTCATATTTTACAACGAAACTCAATTATTATCATTTTATTATTCTTATATTTAGTATTTGTTTTAATAAAGTTCCTAAAACTCTATATGAAAAAAAAAATATATATATAAAGGCTTAATGATTAATTCTTTACAATGAGATATTCAAAAATAAATTGTATACAATTAATTTACTTTCTTCCGTTCTTCAAATTGTAACCAAAATCCATCTTTAGGAGATAACGTAAAGTTTGTTCTTGCAAATGTTATAGGGTGTTTGGTTTTATCAGTAAATTTTATAACAAATTTCCTTACTATATTCAAGATTAAAATTTTTGCTTCCATTAGTGCAAAACGGTTTGCTATACATTTTCTAGGCCCCTGACCAAACGGCGTAAAAGCAAGGTTAGTTTTTTCATTAGTTCCGTCACTAAATCTTTCCGGTATAAATTTATCCGGTTCTGGAAAATACTTGGGATCCCGATGAATAGCAAAAATTGGGAAATATATGACAGTATCTTTTTCGATTATGCACTTAGAATATCCATTAGTGGCTGGCGGAAATTCGTATTCTTTGACGCAAAGTCTATTATTTATTGGAGCTGGAGGATATTTTCTTAGTGCTTCGCTAATTACCATATCTAAATATTTCATTTCTATCAATGATTCATAAGTAATGTCACCGTCATTCTTCTCGAACCACTCTTCTACTTCTTGATGCAATTTCTCTTGAACATCTGAGTTAGCAGCTAGTTCATGAGCTACGAAACCAATAAGACTCGATGTAGTGTCAAACCCAGCCAAGAAGAAAAGAAAAGCTTGTGCTGTGATATCGTCAATGGTAACTTCAATACCGTCCTTTTTATCCATAGCTTGCATTAAAAGGTGAATCATGTCGGGCCTAATAATACCTTTCTCTTTTCTTGACTTTACAGTTTCCCTTATTAAATTTTTAAGGAACAGGTCATCTGATTTCCGTAAGAATGTTACACCAAAAAGACGCATAATCTTGGGAAAGAATCGCATTAATGTTACTTTCGCAAATGTTAAAAACCTAAATTGCATAGAGCTAACCCCGTGTATATAAAAATCGTTTTCTTTATCTGCCAATGAATTAACCTTAACTCCAAATGCTGCCGTAGCTATAACGTCGACAGTATATCTCGAAAAGATGTCCTTCCCATCAAAACTTTTTGCGACCTATAATTATGAAATTACGGTATATTTATAGATGAATAAATAACGAAAATATATGATGTTCTTCGTAAAATGACATAAGAATTTAATATAGCTTATAATATTTAGCTCATGTCTAATATGAAATTTTTATTATAACAAAGTATTACCTCAGGATGTGCGACAAAGTATTCAATCAAATTTTTAGAACATTCGGCAATCAAATCAAACATTATCTTCATCCTTGTAGCGGTGAAATTAGGACTCAGCATACTTCGTACCTCTCTCCAACGTTGTCCTTTCAATGAGAATACGTTGCGGCCTACAATTGGGTCCATTTCCTCTGATACAAAAGCATCGTGATCAATGAAATAATCAAAATTTTTTATGCTTATATCACGATATAATTCTGGATCTCTGATCAGCACCATGGGTTTACTCTTATCAAAGCCACCGTAGTAACGAGCTCCAGGAAATTTATCGTATAAATTCTGCACGTGAATGGGAAGTGGGCGCCCAAGCAAAAGTGGTCCCATATTTCCTATTATTGGTATTAAGTCTGTGTCTAGTACTTTTCGTTTTTTCCAGTATGTATACTGATAGTAAATCTTATAGCAGAGATAGATTACGCATACTGCGATTAAGTATTCCACTAAAACTATAAACGCTGCCATGATAATATGTTTACTTTTCTCTCAGAAGCTTCCAGGAATTATAAATTATTCTTAGTTTATCGCAGTAGTGAGCTAAAATTCAAAATAAATTTTTTACTTTAATTTATGATAAATAAATTAATAAATTTATAAATAATATCAAATTTATAATTAAATATAATTTTTTCTAAATAAATAAGTTAATAACTTTCTTATATTGAATCTAAATAAAATTCATTGTTCAGTCAGTGCTTCCAAATAGAATTTATTATATAATCTTATTTTATTATTATCACTCAATTTGAGATAGCAACAATTTGCTATCACTTTCATTACACTTATATAATATTTATAATAACTAGCAAAATTCAAACGCGCTTCGCGCGTACTATTTTGTTTTTCGGGTTCTGAACACTATTTTTAACTATGATATATAGTTTTAATTAGCTTAAATGATAAGATAATTAGATACATGTTTGAAGCAAAAAATCAAATGTTTTTATTCTATTTTAATTATTTAGAAGTCCTATAAATACTTGAGTTTCAACATTCAAATCTAACACATTTTTAATTCTAAATAAATTTAAATATTCGCGCTTCTTTCAAATAACTAATCACATCGAGCCTTTAAATGAGCCACTACTTTCGGCTATCATTCTTTTAAGAGTGGATTTGGTTTTCCATTGTTTACCAAATTTAAATTAAATATTCGTTCATACGAAAATGTAATATGTGATATAAAAAAATGAATTTCGAATAAACCAATAATAACATATTTTTTAATTTTATTTTACAATAAAACATTAAAATAAAGAAATGAAAACTATTTTGAAATAAATTTTGAAATTTCAGTAATAATAACTGTTTTCATTAGCATATGCATAATTAATTTTTATTTCATCTACTTGCGAAATTTTACGCATGAGAAAAAATATTTATGTAATCGCTTACTTGGATATTGCACACTTCAGCTTTATTATTAGATCATATTTTTTTCCAGTCCGCTCACACTTAAATTTTTGTTTAGAAAATGGTTTTTAATTAAGCACGAAACTAGAATTCACGCACTAAAGTTGATCCCTGTTGCACATCAGATTTGAAACTATTGCGCAGAATGAAAATAAACATAACCTTTTCAACCAGACTGTCGGAGACGCAAAGTGATACTAACCGAGGCTAGCATAATTGCACCTGCACTCACGTAATATTCATATCAAAGGTTATTCAGAGTACAACCTCACTCACAAGTTTTTTTAACGATAATAGATATTTCCTTGTATGCTGATATTCATTATGATTTTAATATAATCTTTCGCCAGAATTACCGTATCTTGGACATATTAAACCAAACTAATTTCATAGGTAAGATTAAAATAAATCACTACTACTTTTAAAGCTCAAAAAATCAATACATTGTCGGGCTTGAAACATACCTTTTTTTATTTTCTAAATCAGAAATAGTTAAAAGCCAATCATAAAATGCATCAATAGCTGATGCACACTTGCAGCTGCGATTGCCATGCACGTCATTACGTCTCTCTGTCTGCCGCTGAGCGCGTGATTCGAATTAGCGATGGGTCATCAAGCGTCAAGCGAGTTCGCGTAGTCGCCGTTGTAGCAGACGTCGGCGCGACTGTCGCCGAAACTGCAGAGACGCGGCGCGCTCGCGTGAATATGCGCAGCCGGTATATAGGCACCCGCGCAAATGGGAAGCGCGATTGATGACGGGAGCGTAACTTAACCGAGAGCCGTTAAGACCTCACGCCGCGCCGCGCGATTGCCGTTCGATGGTGCGATAACGTAGCCTGGGTCTTGCCATGATGCACGGCCTCTACGCTTCGATTAAATCTTAATTAATTTAGGATTTGTACTCATGGCCGTGAGGTTTACAGTAAAATTTGAAGTGATGAAACATTTTCTGGGTAGCCTCGACGTTTACCATTAATTTGGACCTGTAGCGTTACTGTCCGGTGGTAGGTGAGAGTGGATTAAGTCCAGCTTTAGTAAGACATTGTCTTACAGATACAGATGTTGTCTTACAAAAGCGAATTTGAATTTATCCATTCGTTATTCGTTAATTATTGTCTACGTAACTAATCTTCATTTCACTCGTTAAATTTTAATTATTTTATTTTTTACTATACTATGTATAGTAAAAATATTCTGTCATTTAATTAAATACAAAAGATTGTAAAAGTGAAAACTTTTTTCACTAAAAACTTGTTTATTATACATTATTGAAAGAAAAATAATACTTTTGAAAGTAACATAAATATATTCTCAAATTATCACGTACATATACACGCTTTCCCTCTTTAATTAAATTTTATGTACTTCTATGTAATTTCATAGTTCAACTCATCAACATAAGAGAAATGGTTTGAACAAGAATTTTAAAAGCTCTTTGGGAAATGTAATCAAATTAGGAATTTGGCCAAGACAAAATTCAGCTTGTTTAACAGTATGCAAAGATAACTGTTGGCGCTTCAGTCCCGAATTAACAATAATGGCAAAATGTTTATCAAACTATTCGTCTTTCTATCTCCTCACTCGGGTATTATAATCCTCGAATCCTCTTTATAAGGATTTCTTCATCTACTCTTTAAATCTTGAATCCCTCACTGCACTCTCCAGTTAAAGTAGTATAGACCCAATCGACGATCCTAACAACCATTCGATCTTTTCTCCAGAATTACACATTCCTTTCTCTTCCCATTCATCCCTACTTCCAGTTCTCGCACTCACTTTCCTTCTCTAAGCAATCTTTTCACGTCGACTCTGCGCGCGTCTCTCTTTGTCTCTGCCGACGCGCGGCCGACACTGTAAACTTTATCTGCGCACTCCCACACACGCGTATTGTGTCTCTGGGAGCCACGGCGAGAAGAGACGAGTGTATATATATCGCGGCTGGCAAACAACCGCGAGCGCTTCGGTTCTCGTGCACCTATGTGTATGTGTGAGTTTATATGTGTGTACATTTGTACGTATGAGTTTGCCTGCACGGGAAGGCAAAGAGGTTTGCGTTGTGTGCAGGTGTACCGAGCGGACGGGTAAACATTTTCCGAAAAGCCAGAGGCCAGGGGTCGCGAGGGTATTTTGGGGACTGGCGAGGCGAAAGACTTTTTGAAAGATTGTAAATTTCTACCTAGATCAATGAGTTTTGCGTTAGAAATGAAAATTTGTTTTTTCGATAACATTATATTACAAGTTGAGAGTATATGAATAGAAAAAGTTAAAATTCGATTTTCATTCTTTAATTTTCTTTAAGAGATCTTATGTGATTAGTGAAAAGAACAGTTTCATATATCTATAAATAAGTTTTTAAGTGTATAAATATAACTTGTAGTAAACAATTCCAACTACTGGAAAATAGAGATTCTGTAATAAATTTTTTCATTGCTTTTCGCACAAATATATTTCGGAAAGTGTATCAATTGATTGGGTGTTTTCCGGACTTTAAAAAGAAGCAAAAGTTTGGCATAATACATGGCGTGCATTGAAATATCAACCAAATAAAAAGCCAATATGTCAAAATGTATTTGAATGCAGATGATAATATAATGAATACCAACAGGTCGAATTTTAGAGTTAAAACCTTTTTTCAAAATGAATAAAATTCACTTTTAAAAAAATGTTATGCGTGTTACTTTTTAGAAAAATTTGTAAAAGAAAAAGTTCTTAAAAATGATACTTATTTTATTACTTTGTATAAACTCTTTAAAATCGAGAAAGATTTTCTAAACGTTAAATAATTTCATATTGCATATAAAAAGATTTCAAAACTTTTCCAAACGAATAAATTGAACAAAAACTATGTTTACTCGCGATTCCACTTGCACATCTGGGTGTTTACAATGATTTAATAACATCAAATTTACTTCCCATGAATGCATCTAGACGTGTGCATTTAAATTTCCATATTCATTTTCGTTCCATTCGCGTTTATTTTAGTGATACATTTGATTAATGTTGTATACAGTTTTACAAATAGAGCCACTGATTGTACATACGCGTATGGAAAGCATAAGCCCATTAAAAAGAGTTTGAATAAATCAATATTTTCTTCATTATTCACCGAATTTAAAGATCAACCAATTCATACAAATATTTCTTCAATCGGCATGAATCTTTTCATTTAGATAAGATTTCCTTTTATATTAAATCATTCTATTAATTCTTTTTTTCTAAAAAATACCCTTTTTGCTAGCTTTTCACCACTTTTTTCAGAAAACCATTTCATCCGTTATTTTCTAGTACAACTGCAGCCGTGATTCTCGCCCACAAAAACGTAGATATATTTTTCGGATTCTTCGAAACGCGCCCAACGTCGCATCCATCATAAAACCCGTGTACCAAAGCGAGTGCACAGCACGAAAACGGGCTTGACAACGACAACCGCGAGAAATATTTCAAATTGAAAGCGGCGAATGAAAAAAGAAAAATCCGCGCGCTCTCGCAAATCGCTTCTCCCCTCCCCTCGAACATCGTCCCGTTTATCTTCGGCAGCGAACCCGCTCCTTTCAATTTCTCCAAAGAATATATATGTATATCCCTTATCGCGGATTAATTGCCGCTAAAATTACATCTAAGGAGAAAATCCCCGTCCCTGCCCATCCGCGGATAATAAATATTGTGCTCGAGCTCCCGGGGGAGAGATTACTTCCTCACGATCGAATTCCCGCGGAAAAACTTGGAATCCACGCGCTACCTCGAGGTGCCGTGATCGCACGTGGATGAACGGAACGAGATTAAACTGTCTATTATGCCTGGCGCTCTAGTCCTTCTTTTTTTTTTCTCATCCTCTCTCTCTCGCTTTCGCTCTGTGCCGGGAGTTGATCGATTTTGTAAATAAAAATTTTCTCTTGATAGCCGCCGATGGCGAAACTCTAAATGACCGTTATGTCGGTAGTTAGGAATTCAATCAAGTATTCATCGAGATATTACTTTCTATATTAACTGGGAATACAATTTTAAAAGAGCTTTTAAAGCACTTTTCAGCACTATTAGTAGGCCGACAAATGTAAATGTTGAATTTTTAAAGGTCCGATGTAATTCGTCGAAGTTATAGATAGAAGCTACCGAAAATTTGTTCCATTTTTCATTTTTGTAATACTTTATGCGGTATTTGTCCATGACACTATTGATATCGAAAGATCAAATAAAATTATCAATCAGTAAAGTTTCATTAAAATTTCAAAAATTTGACAAATTTTACGAACGAAAAACTTAGAAGTAATTTCTAGGAAAGTCAGTGACGTGCATGTAAAAGACACGATTCATTTGAATAGTATTGTTGTGCATAAAAGTGAGGTTATCGATCAATTGAAAAGGGTGCCTTAAGTGAATATGATAATTTTCCTCGCAATCGGGAAATCTGTCATCGTACGAAAGAAAAGTCACATCAAAGTGAAATCAAAATTCAATTCCAAGTTATCATTGTTATCAGAATAATAAAAAATTTTTAAAATGAGCTGTATCTAATTTATTTTTTACTTACATATATATTATACCAACAGCTCACAGTTAAAAATCGATTCCAGTTTTAACAAGATGTTGTGTAAAAAATGGACCTACAACAATGAAAAATACACAAAATGTGTGTAAATATTAAATTTAACACAAATCCTGTGTAAAAATTTCACAATTGAGGCGTATAAATGCAATAGCGGCCAAGTCATATTTGCAATAAGGTTGAGAATAGAGTGGTCGATAATAATACAAATAATACTACACAAAATTTACACGATAAGTGTGTTAAATTTAAGAAATTAAAACAAACTGTATGTTCAATTTGCTTATTTAATACAATTCGTGTATTAAATCAATGAATTTAATGACAAACCGAATATATTCCAATGTAATTCAAAATTGAAAAACATCTGCATTAAAACCAAGAGCTAATACATGCGAATATTGCTTAATTTGGAATTTATTCTGCATCTTCAAAGAGGGTGCTTTGTAACGGTGCAAAAATGTTTAAAAACATGTTTTAAGACTTTTGGCACTAAAATCCGTCGTTTTTGAGCAATAGATTACGATACTTGCCGCTCGGACATTAATTTCAAGTCCTGCACTAATGGGCCGCTTAAGGCATTAGAGTCGCACAATATTTTATAGAACGTTTACCTAAATCTGCCGTAACGCCTATTCTTGCCTTAAGGTGATTTTGGAGCCACGCTGATTGCTTGAAATTTTCCTAACCTCAAAAACATAATATTATAAATAAAAAAAAGTATATAAAATCGTAAAGCACAAAAATGCGGCGATCGCGTGTTTTTGTTATAATAAGGAATTTTAGTAAACGTTATACAGCATTTAATAAATTTTACTTAAGACATGATGATAAGTACGATTTGCTGATTTATATAAACGGCTCACTCGCGCATAAGACGTTGGTGTGCGCAAAGGGAGGATCAATGGATCGAATCTTTCTATCAGATTCTTATTTTTAACTTGCCTTTTTCAGGTTCTTTTTTTTAAGATACAAATGGTTTATTTTTTAATCTGAGAATTATATAAAAATTAAATTAAATTCATACTAAATTTTTGCTAGATCTAATCATATTTAATATTTTACAATGGATTAATTAAATGATATTATTAATTGAATCTGTGTCCTAATTTATATAATTATAGTCTTAAAAATTATTACAGCTGTATATTGATTTAAAATTTGTAGAACTTTTGAAATTTAAGATAATATAAATCAATACAGATTAAAATTATTGATTTACAGACAGAATGTGTTAAAATTTGTGTAATATTAATGTTTGTGTAGTTATTATGAATAACAGACGAATTACAGACAATTTGATTTATTATGCTCATATTACACACATTTTGTGTAATATATAACACACATCTTGTGTTAAAAATTACACAATTTGCGTGTTATATTTTATACATGATTTATGTATATAAAATTTAACCCTACACAAAACACAAAATTTTTAACTGTGCTTATACCAGTGTTAAAGCAATGTCTATTTATAAAATGTTTTCTCGCGCTTTCTAGCACAATGTAAGTACTTTCATCGTTTCATCTCCAAAAGTTTGCCTCAGTAATTTAGTTTATTAAAAGGAATTTAAAACAATTAATTTATCAAAAAAATTACTTCATCGTGCTCGGTTAAAGTGAACACTTAGCCGAAAAAGAGGCGGCACATTTGAGAAAAGAATGAAAAAACCGCGAGAAGCTCGCGCAACAAGAAGAAACTGGATAACCCAGATTTAATTTAAGTGCATTTAGAAAAAAGCTGGGTGAATAACGTAATTACTCCACGCGGTTCATATAGCCATATGTACATAGTAATTCTCTGGTGAGCAGCATTGCGCGATACATCGGTTTTGCCGAATGAAAACTATAAGGCTAGATGAAAAGTTTTTTACGGCCTTGCGTTTTGTAATTGCACGGCTCACTTTTGCAATTACTCAGCGATAGTTATTGTTAAACATTTAAAATCAAAAAGAATGCGTATACAAAAATTAAACATAGGTGCTTTTATTTGAATTTTTGCATAGATTAAAATTTAGAACAGTACGTCCCTTTTCTCGCAATAATGATTTTTGTTGTTATTTCCGTACTTTTGTTAATGTAAAGTGCACTCGGTATATGCTTTTTTCCTGGCATTCTTTATACTCGTATCTTCTATAGCTGCGCATTAACCTTTTCCGCAATGTTCTAAAACAACTAGCTTTTATTTCGATCTTTAATTTAAAAAATGCTGCTATATAACAAAGTAGATTCTCATGACACGGAAAAGTATAGTAATTACGTCTAATATAATATGTACCCTTTTTCTTCCACTCGTAATTTCCTTTAAAAAAATCTGTATCCAAACTATGTTAACTTCAAGATCAATACTTCAGACTGTTCTACGTTTAATAAGCAACTTCCAGCCCCTAAGCGGCAATAAGGTAGCGAAACAAAAGCATTCCTGACATTTTCCACAATCCTTATAACTCGATTTTACCGCCTCAAACTTTACGGAGCGATGAGCAGCGGCTTTCTCCATCATGCTTCTTTAATTTTCCATCCCCCTACATTTCCGTCATTATCTTACATCCGTTTCCGCAAAGATGCAAATTCCCTCACCGAAAAATGCGAGGAAGAAAAACGGAACCACTCGGCCGGAAGCAAGAGATTTTTTTCTCTAACCCCCACTCTACTCGCTGGAAACTGCAGCCAGGGGAGAGCAGGTCGGAGGGATGGTAAAAAATAAAAGAGAAAAGGAAGAAAGAGAGAAAAATTTCTCTTTACCTTGGCAAGGGAAGAGCACGGCAGCAGTATGACGGCCCAGGGGGAAAAAGTCGACTTTTCATTTTGCATGCTGCGCTTCTCTTTCTCTCTGTCTTTCTCACACACACACGGTACTTTCGTCCATCTTCCTTGGTACGCGCGGGCGCGCTTGGTTATTTCTTTCGCCTCCTTTATCTCCATTTCCACAGTTGATTTTTTCGTCCACCCACGAGAGTGAGAGAGAGAGAGAGGGTGTCAAAGTCGTCCTCTTCAAACTCGAAGGTCAAACAAACTCGTTTTCTTTTTTCACTTCGCAAATATCGCCACACTCTCTCTCTCTTTCTCTCTTTCTCTCTTCCATCTCCTCTCCTCGCGACGAGCAAATCAAAGAGTCCTCGAAGGTTATTCCCGACGTTCCATATCGATCGGCCGAAATAGCACCGAATTCCCATGCATAAATTACCTGTGCGTATTTTTATCGCGGGCGCCCTCTCATGCATCATGTGATGAAAATTCCACGGGCGAAGGGTAGTCGCCGCGAGAAAATAAAATCATACCCCCATCGTCGTGTTCCCGCGGACGCCTATATCCTGTACACGTGTACATTCTCTCTCCTCTCTATACGTGGCTTCCTTTTTCGCTGGGCAAAGGATAATACGTACGGCGTTCTTCTTCTTTTCCGCCCTGATCAGCAAAATTCTTTTGTGAAATAGCATATAAGCCGACGCGGAAATTGCACAATTTCGCGCTTTTATTATAGCGTTTTAAAATGTAAATGCGCCACGCATATTTTTAATTTATATTCTGGTAATGTTTGAAGCTCATACCTTCTTTTCACGTCGAACATTTGAATGATTAAGTTATATATGCCAGGGAAATGAAGGAAAATTCTTGATAATGTAGAAAAATACTTCTTTAGGAACGACGACTTTCAAATATTAAAGGGAGTTTTAGTGTAGTGGAAAAAGAATAAAATTGCTAGAAACCTTTTTAGACGAATTAAATTTATTTAATAAAAACTTAATTTTATTTAACGATTAAAGTACTAAATTAAAGTAGGTCAGTAACTATATGTTATTTTCTAAAAGAAAGTCCAAATTTAATTTGTTCAAAAATGTAAATTTGGCAGAATTGGAATTTTCTCAGACTTTAGCAATTTTAATTAAATGTATAATTACGTCGTAATCATGTCAAATTTTGTTAATTTAAAAGAAATTTAGGAAAGCTAAAGTAAGGGTAAGTGAGGCAAAAATTGATCAAAATTTTTATAAAAATTCATTTTAAACTTTAATTTCATTCACTAATAAGAATCAATACATCGTGTCCGAAAAACTTTGGAGTTCGGCTCCGATTAATATTTCACTTCTATTTCCAACGATGAAAAAAAAAATCCTTTCTTCAAATGATAAATAATCGAACCATTTACCCCCTATACATCTCGACTGAAAACAAATCACACTGAGAAAATCCTTCATCGCTGGTAGGCATCGATCAAAGCCTAATCCCCCCACTCCGGGGACACGGCAATTGGCGATTAATCGACCCCTGTGCCCGGATCCCGCGGGTCTACATCCTCGGAAAAAATTCGACGCCTCCGTACGCGCCGATCGTACGTCGAAATCTCAAATCCACTCTCATTCACGCGTGTCTCTATGCGATGCTTATCGCGTCTCGAAAGCACGCGGAAGAGCGAAAAAAGCCGAGGGGAGGAGAGAAAGAGAGCGATGAAAAAAGAACGCTTAAATTCCGGGCGGTAGGGGAATGAGGAAGAGCATTGACGGGTTCCTCCTTTTTCTCCTCGGAGAAAGGAGCCGCCGAGAGAAAAAAAAAAGAGTTGAAGAGAGAAGCGTCGATGAACTAGCTCCATCGAGTGGAGGGTGGAGCGAGAGCGCGTGCGAGAAGGCAAACGAGCGTGGAAAACCAGGAAAAAGGGGGGAAGGGAAAATGGAGGAGTCGAGAGAGGGTGAGATTGAGATTTCGCGCGATATGCGGGAGTTAGCGAGTGAAAAATGATAAAGGAAGATCTTGCGGCGTTCAAAGGATATCGTAGCAATATAGGCATCGATCGGAAAAAATGAAGATACCATATCCCAGATACGTCTTCGAAGCGGCAGAGTCATACGATGCGATTGTTAGTAAATAATGAAATGACTGTACTTGAAAAATCATCAATCATGTTCGTATATGTTGATCAATGATGTGCACTGTAGCATTAAACATGATTTAAAGTGTTGAGGTCAAATTTTGTCACTAGTTTAATTTTTAGTAAAATACAATTAAATGTAAAAATTATAGTTATTATTATTTCTAATAACACTTCAAAGAAATTAAAAAAATGTGTAACAGTGATTTGGGTCAAAATACTAATTATTGTTTAGAAAGAGTGAGTGCATCGTCAGCGTAATTAACTTACAGAAGTAGAAAATAAAGTTCAATGCACTACTGGTCCCAAGCACTCTTCACTTGACCAACTTGAATTTATTTCTGTGTTTTGCTCGTTGTGAAAATGTAATTTCCACTCAAATCTGTGACATATGATTAAAAAAAGGAACAAATGAGATGGACGCGTAAACAAGAAACAAACACCGAAATAGAATTCGAGATAATTAACTGACTTAGCAGAAACTACTTTCAGCTAACGAACATATTAATTTTGAAATATTATACGAAATTGAGTAATTAACTTCAAATATTGATATTGAGGCCTTTATATGATATTGGTACGATATTAATTAAGCATTCTTTTACTAAAGCATTTTAATCTGTTTGATTTATAAAACTATTTATAAAAATAGGTGCAGAAACAAATTGGTTTAAAAAAATAATTAAATAAATAAAAAGTTAATCTGCAAATTCAAGCTAGAAATACTTTTTCTAAATTAAATGTTGGTCTTGCTTTATAAAACCTACACATTTAAAATATAAATGAAATTAACAATTTATTTTTCAAATTAATTTTAACTTGTTTACTTTAAATTATAATTTGCATTGCCATATTTTTTGTAAGTACTTAACTTACATTTTTTAACCATCAAAAATCAAAGAATTTTTCTTATTTTTCTAAAACTAGAAAAAATACAATAATAATTATACGCCGTCGTTAAACAGATCCAAGAAAATTAGAGTCAAATAATTAGCTAGAAAGATAAGGAACAAATTTCAATTAGCTCTATTCCAAGATGATCTTTTAAAAGAACCGGCTCACGGTACTGCAAATTCAGAGAATAAATTGGTAAAAAAGAGCTTTAGAAATTCTCGTATCATCGTTATCGCCCTGAAAAATTTAATTTGCAATTCCATAAGTCGCCTAAAGAGATAGAGAGGAAAAGACAAAAAGTATATGTGAGAATAGAAGAAACGAACGAAAAACTAAGGGCAATCAAAAGGGGATAAAATTGGAAATATTTTTTCTAAACAAAATTACCTGTACGAATACGACAAACAATGTAACATTGTTGATAAAACAATTTCAAAAAAGGTATAAGAATCATTGAACTCTTATCGGAAAAATATTTGATTTAGAATCGTGTTTTTAAAATTAGACAATTAAAAAAAATTTTAAAGCTGAATTTTCGTTTTTCAAGATCTTTTCCCTGAGCTGACGTAATCGGGAAAAAAGAAAAATAATGAAGTTACAAGAACTACATTCTTATCCGCTCTCCAAGAAAGTTGAAAAAAGTTACGGGTTGTGGCAGACAATATTAGTCTGACCATATCAAACTTATATCACTTCACTGATGTGACGATCATTTTATTTTTATTGCACAATTTATGTTGATTTACTTGACGAACAAAATATATTTATTCAAACGTTGATTAAGTTAATACAAAATTCAAATTCATTCTTATTAAACTCCTGCAGTAACGATAAACAAAACTTTATGTTTAAATGGGTCCATTGTTTACATTCTATTATTTTTTTTTTTATTTTTTTTCTGTTATTATATCAATAAGTTACAGTTTATTATTCACTTATGAAATGTGTTCTTCTAACGAAATTGAAAGAGATTATTTATACAAATACTATTTTCTCGTGCTCTAATAATAGAACCCTGATGTTTTTATGCTGTTTCTTTTTTACTGAACGAATATGTACATCTTTTTATGGATATATATGATTTGCCAAAGGTAGAGGCAAAAATTGTTAAATTATTATTAAACTATAATGTTTATTTCGATAACGAATTAACTTAGAATTTTATCTATATTTCCATATTATTACCTCGAACGTTATTTGCAATATATTCCATACCATATAAGCTAACGTAAGTAGATCATTGCTATAGGTATCCATTCAGACATCCATTTCTTTTTCTCGTACATCTCTACTACATTTTAGACAATTTTTCACATTCCTTCAACAAAATCTCTCCTACAATTACAGTTTTTCATTCGAATTAATTGATCCCACTCGTGCTCCTCTAAAACTTCATAATACAAAGTCATTGCATCGGCATTTCTTCTTTCATTCATCATTGTTGCAAGCAAAGTCATTCTAGAAAACTAAATCTTTCCTCCATATCAAAAATAATCTCCAAACCAACCAGGCGAAGTAAATAACAAACAAAACCATCATTCTTCAGAAAAATATTAAAAAAACACACGTCTCGCATAAAAAATCTCTTTCTATTCTTCTAAACCAACACACACACATACACACACACACCACAACCCTAACACGCGCTCGCAACCTACCGAGCAAAGGTAAACCACCGCTGTGCGCTCTTTCTTCCCCCCGCCATAAGCGCACGCGCGCTCTCACTCGAAAAATTAAACCTCGACCCCCTCCCCGCTGATACTCTCACGCTGGCGCTCGCGTATACGCATATCACTCGACACGCGCGCGCTCTCTCTTTCGCCCCAAAAAATTTCATTCACACTCCCCTAACTCTCGCGAAATCCACCACCCTCCACCTCCTCCAGTGAAATCGAAAGAACCCCAGAGGGAGAGAGCGAGAGGGTGAGTGAGATAGAGGGCGAGAGAGAGAGAGAGAGAGAGAGAGAGGGAGCTCTAGCCTGCCGGGTATTGATTGTCAGGCGGCGGCGGCGGTGCGCGCGCTCTATATACACCAGCGAGCGAATCCCCCAGCAGCTTTGCCCGCGCTCACTCGCTCGTGTAGATATATATATGCACGCACACACATACGCGAACGCCGGGTGAGAGAGAGAGAGAGAGAGAGAGAGAGAGAGAGAGAGAGAGAGAGAGAGAGAGAGAGAGAGAGAGAGAGAGAGAGAGAGAGAGAGAGAGAGAG
>JAPYZO010001023.1:0-20240 GCA_030522905.1 Torymus flavipes | reverse complement strand
TTTAGACTTCTTAAATAGTTCACCATAAAATAAAAAAAATTATTTCTTACAACAATTAATTGCCAATGAATTTTATTTATAATATTTAAAGAGTTATTTTAATTAAGCACTATTGTTACATACTATTATAACACTTACAAGTTATTCAATTTATTGGATGAGATTCCATGATCATTTGTAAGGTAATCCCCAAGATTGTAAGTTATTGCCTCTTAGCGAAAGGAAATTTAAGTTTCAGTATATAGACTAATAGAGATTCAATTACGTAGGGTGTACCCTGGCGTACCTTAATTAAGTAGGACAACTTTATTTGATTAGTCAGCAAAAAATAAACGGAAGGAAATTGTCGGTAAAATTGATGGTGTAGATAATTGGAAATCACAAACGCGTGGAAATTTACACCGTTTGAAAAAATTTAATTGCGATGGATTGATACTTTATTTGTGATAATAATTTTTATTTGCAACAACAATCTTTACTCGATTCATTGAACAATATTGAAATAAATTAAAAAAGAGAAAACATTAATTTTCAAATTTTTAACTATTAGTGTGTAATGTAAAGTGTAATAAAATAAATCTTCAAGCTATAATTTTCCTAACACAGTCTTTGGAATTCATAATTTTCTTGTCTTATAAAGATAAGTAAAGTTTTAATGCTTGCTCATAAAACACTCCGAAGAATTTCACTATCGATATATTATCCGAAGGATAGCTATTAAACTTTAATGATGCGTGATGTTAAATGTCATTCATGCGCAGCTTCAACAGCAGTCAAATAACTCGTAGGAATTTTTTCAATCTATGTACTTTAGCCTAAAAAAATTAAGCAAAAAATCAAATCATTTTTTTACAACTATACTATCTCCTACGGTTTACGCAAAAGATTTTCTCGTGTTTACGCATCGGAAATCGATAACTGGGACGCGGACTTGAAATCCGTTTACCGCGTTTTCTCGCAACAAATTTACGTCGCATAATCGTCAATGAAAGGCGGTTCACCACGTTCCAGTTGTTTTCGTATTTACAAAAGCCACCTCTGAACGAATAAACGCCGGGGCGGCAATGTTTACGTAAAATATTCTCCGATGCTTTGAATGCTGCTCTATTTGCATCGCTAATCGATGAAAATCCCACTTCTTTTAAAACGATCTCGCGTTCTCTGTTTGAAAAGAAAATGAAAATTTTCAAGAACTAAAGTAAAACAACAAAAATCACTTATAAGACAATCATTCATCTACACAAATACGTTGTTCGCACATTTCAGTTCCCAGAAGCACAACATTATCTTTAAAAAACTCTCACAACTTTGGCTGCTGCGCGAAAAACCCGCGGATATAAAGACCATAAAGCAGACCAACAAACTTACCCTTATACAGCTCCCGGATGATTAACGACTTGGAAACTTTTTGTCTGGGCGCAGGTTCAACCTCTACCTGAAGCTGTTCATTGTGATGGGCATCAACTGGTCCATGGAGATAATCTCGTGGCTCTGCGAGGGCACGAATCTGCCAAAATCCGTCTGGTACATCACCGACCTCACCAACACCCTTCAGGGTGTGATAATCTTCATCATCTTTGTATGGAAGGACAAGATCAAGCGGCTGCTGATGAAGCGCTTCGGCTGCAAGGGTAACTTTCTCTCCCGTAACTCGACTTCGAGGCCGACGAGCTCGACGTCGCGCGCCACCTGCGTCACCACAACGGCCGCCCAGCTCCAGGAGAAGACGAACCCCTACGCTGAATCCTACCGCGCCAAATCCGCGGTGACCGACGAGAGCGACTGCATCTGAATTATTCAAGGGAAGAAAGAGAGAGAGAGAGAGTGGAGGGATGGGGGAAAGCTTCGAGTTTGATCCGTCTCTTTCTTTCGCGTTTTTCCTCCTTTCTTATTTCGTTCTTTATGTCGTGTGATGGCGATGCCTCGCGGAGGCGAGCGCGCTTTCTTCTCCTGATAGCCAAAAGGATCACAAAGTCACTGTAAGCGAGTGTGTGTGTATATATATATGTATATACATTTACACTACGTGGGATCCGCGCGGATAAATGGATCGACGATTCTCTGAGTGTCATATGTTCACCGTATAGCGATGCGGGTGCTTTTATTATTTTGAAGTAGGGTTTGTGATTTTATCAATGATTAGCACGGTTTTAATTTTTTTATTTTTATTTTGTATTGAGTATTTTAACGTTACATTTTTAGTATTTTGCGAGGAATTATTCTGTGTTATGATTCTTTTTCGATTCAACGAAAAGTATTACCCTGTGCTAGACGAAAGTTGATTAATCTTTTGTTTACAGAAGTATTAGTACAATGTTTATATATTGTTAATGTTTTAATTGTCCGAGATTTCCAATGATTATGCAAAGCTATTTCAAAATAATAAAAAATCTGTATTAGTTGTAAGAAACTACTGAGATACAATTTTACCAAGTAATTTTAGCGATACACAAGTTTGAAAGATTAGTTTTTTAAGTTTAAGCTATAGTGAGCAAAGGTCGACTACTTACAAAGAGAATAAAATACTTTTATAAACTGCCTTATATACTACATATGATAAAAATTACACGATTGACGATACCTCAGAAAAACGACAAAGCGTTACAAAAAAGATCACAAATATATTTAAAGAGATGGACATGTTT
Source organism: Torymus flavipes (assembly GCA_030522905.1). Taxonomy (NCBI): domain Eukaryota; kingdom Metazoa; phylum Arthropoda; class Insecta; order Hymenoptera; family Torymidae; genus Torymus; species Torymus flavipes. Next base: position 17,595 of record JAPYZO010001023.1, on the reverse strand, counting down.
GTCATATTTTCATACAGAATCAAATAGCGTATAATGGACAATCCTGTAATTTTCTGAAACAGGATTATTTTTCTAAAAACGTATTGATACGAACGCGACTTACAAATAATTCTATTTTCATTTAAAAGTTTTGAAATAGGATAGAAAAGTCAACTGTATCCACTGTTACCGGGATTATTTAGTCTTTAATCGAAGCTACCATTTATATTAGATATTTTTTTTATCTATATTATTTTACTATTATAATTGATTTCCACGATTGTATCTCTTATTCGTTTTTACGTTAAAATCTCATGATAAGACTTTTTTACTTTTCTACAATTTTTAATTTTGATAAATGTTAAAAATTAGAGATTCAACGAAATTAAAACAAAATTTTTACAAAATGTATGTTTTTGTATTAAGAATACGGATCTAAATTATAATTTTTTACCAAGTGTGTTATATCAAGTATGTATCTTTTACATTTTTCTGAATGATATAGTTTAAGTTAAATTTAAGACGCTTACTTCTATCGAACGATTGTTTGAAGTATTTCTCAAAATAATATAAAGTAGCATATACTTATAGTGTTACACATTTAAACAAAACTTTTCCACTTAATATTTTGAAAATAAATCATACAGCATATATATAAAGAGTAATAATTGTACTTTTTGATAATGCTGGGCGTTATCTTACACGTAAACATAATGATGACATTTAAGAAGTGCATGTACATTCTTTTCTTCATCTCGAAGAGATTCGCGCTTTACCGTTACGTGCTAAAAGACGTATAAACAATGCCATAATAACAATGCATAAAGCTAGTTTGGCTATCAGGGTGCTTTTAAAAGAGTATATGATAAATGAGATCGATCGCGACCTCGATGCAGTTTGACTCGTTACTGCTTCTTTCTAGTCAAATAATCTTATATTCTTATACTTGTGGTTCGATCTTTTACAATCGTTTTGACGTTACCTCTACACGTTTATGCGAAAAGACATGATATTCGTATGATTATCAATCTTGAATTAGTGCGTAAGTCATATTGTGCTTATTACATAGTTCTATCGTTGGTGTGAGTCAATTGCATCGGGAACATGAGAGAAGAAACTTCACAAAATGACAGTAATAGGAAATTGAACCGATGCGCATCAATGAGTTATTTCATTGAACTTACCGTTCATTTTTTATTTATCACAAAGAACAATTTTCATTGTTTACATTTTCTTTGGCGATAAATTTGTAATTTTTAATGTCTAAATGTGTATAAAATATATTGAACCTGATTTTGTATAAAATTGTTTTTTTTTAAATTTATTTATAAACCTTATTAAAATATTATAATACCTATATAAAAAAAGCTTCCTTTAAATAATTGTTGGATCCACAACAACATTATAAATAAGTAGAGTTAATTACTTCGAACTTAATATATTATATTATGCACCTATTATACTCCCGTGAGAGGGATACAACTTTTTCGCATATTATTTCATTTAAAAACACTGACTACAATTGGGGGATTCTGATGAACCCAACCAAATCAGAATTCTCCCCGTTATAAATGGCGCAGCCATACGAGTGGCACAGAACGGCATTTTTATAACTTTAATTTATTTAAAATTTTAGACTGGAAATCGAATTTTTTTGTGTCAAAAATTGCCTAAATCACGTTTAGATAACGCAACATCACCATTCATAAATACATAATATCTATCTATATTCTATGAAAATGTCATTGAATCAGGACATTAAAAAAAAAATATTATTATTATTCTACAGGTGCTGAAAAATTTTTTAGTATTTTTTTCAACACAGGTTGCCACGAACATTTTTGAGTAAAAAATTCTTGAAAATGTATACTTTTACATGTAAATATAGTAGAATCATGTGGTTTGCGTATAAACTTCCAAAATTAATACCGAAATCGAATGCGGAAGAAGTTCAGTAAAGAGATCGTTAGAGTTCAAGCTTTGCCATGTCTCGCCCATACTTTCAATTTGGTACCTGCAAGAATAATAGAGTCGGACGAAATTATAAAACATATTGTTGCAAAGGTTAAATTAGTAGTAGCTTTTTTTAACAAATCATATGTACTTAGCAGCTGATAAATTAAGAAAAGTGTCAACATTAACATTGATTCAGAGTACAGATACACGTTGGAATTCAACTTTTGATATGTTAGAAAGATTTATTACTTTAGCTGATAAAATAGCATCTATTTTATTGCAATTACCAAACTCACCAGAAATGTTAACTGCATCTGAATTGCAAACCACAAAAGAATTGGCAGAACTGTTAAAGCCGTTTAAAGCTGCAACAAAAATTATCAGTGCAAATAACATGACAGGAAGTAAGGCTATACCAGTGATTAAAATACTCAAAAGAGAACTTGCGTCTGCTGAAGTATCTACAGATATGGGCATACATTTGAAAAAAGCACTCAAAGAACAGTTTTCACGTCGATTCGACAAAATTGAAAAAATTACTTTGATTCCAATGGCTACAATTTTGGACTCCACGTTTAAAAAAAATGTACTTATGCAATGCGGCTTAATGATGCTAATGCAGAAGTACGAAAATCTCAGAACAACGTTCAAACAGGAATTATCATAAACAATTGGTCCAAGAAAGACAATCGCAGCTGCCAGATCGTGAGAGAAATGAAATGTCCGACGAATTTCGCTACTATTTAAGCAGACCACCAGTTGATCCAAACCAGAATCCGTTGCATTTTTGGAAGTATTATTCCTGCCCAGAATTGGCTAAAATAGCTATTCGTTACCTGTCAGTAATTGCCACCACAGTTCCTTCCGAACGATTTTCTCACTCGCTGGATTTATTATGACAGATAATTGCAATCGGTTAACACCAGCACATTTGTAACATTTGCTATTTTTAGGGTCCCTCAAACTTGAAGATTGCCATTTATAGAATTATTACATTAAAGTATAAATTAAATTATAATTTTTAGATTAAATTATATTAAATTTATAGTATCACTATTGAATATTTTTTTTTATTAAGAAATTATCCCCCTAAATTTGGTTCGAATTTTAAATATGTTTCATTTTATTATTTAAATAATCGACATTTTCAATATCGATATATTTTAACCGATATATAATTAAATCGATATTCTTCTTATCAATAATATCGATACCCAATATTGATATTTTAATTCAATATCGCGCATCCCTATAATAATAACCCAAGTCTAATAAGACAATCTTAGTTTGTATTTGTGGGTACTCGCAAGGGGCACACAAGGGATACATACGGGTCCTGGATTTTCCTACTATTGCAGAAAACACTTTCTTTTAACAAATAATGAGACACGTGTCTCAGGGTTTTTCTGAATGGGCCTTTTTTTCAATGGCATTTATACAGTAAAAAATGTGAAAAATCTTTAAAAATACTAAAAATTAAATGAGTGCATGGCCTGTAGAAAAAAATAGGGCTCATTCAGAAAAACCCTGAGACACGTATCTCATTATTTGTAAAAGGAAGTGTTTCCTGCAAGAGTGGAAAAATACGGGATCCGCATCCCTAGTATGATGCCCCTTATCAGTTGACTTGAGAGTCATCATAGAACCACCTTAACGTAGCACTTTTTTCCGGTTTGACGGGAATAAAGTACGAACTTTACAATGGGGTGTGTTAAAAAATAGTATACGCTCCACGGGAGTAAAATTGGACAGTCCATAGCTCATGTAAATTGCTACCTGAGCCGAAGGCGAGGTTTTTCATTTTTTTTCCTCCCTAGATGTGTAGGAATATACTATTTCCTCACATCGAGGCCGAAAATGCCATATTTCCACTTCGGAGTCGGGCGGGAATGAGGCACTTTCGGCACGGTGTGTGGAAAAAATATCTTACTATAAAATCAAATCGGATTTCATGTAATGTATACAAACTAAGGTACATATCAAAAAGAAAGCCGGACCGAGACAACTTCCGCCACTTTCAAGTTATTTACGCGTTTATAGCGAAGGTCAACCCAAGTGACGAAGAAAACCTTATATTCAAATTGGGTTATTGGGTATACCCGACCCCTACCCGTTGGTGATAACAGAAAGACGGGGTGCGAGCTGTTGCCTCATCATGGTACCGACCCTAAATGTAAATTGCTTGTTCGTCCTTATATACGGATCGATCCTTTGTGTCGCCGCTTGCGACTTTTGATTAATTTAGACTAGGCCACCTGGTGGCCGAAATCAATATTAAAAACCAGGATAAGGGGTGGCATAATCCTACCACTACCGACCGAGCAATTGATACAGCTTAAAGCTTATTAAAAATAAAATACGTAGAATCATAAAAAATCAAGAGCACACTGCTCTGTGGTTTTGATTGTTCTGGGTGTCATCCAGTGAAAGTTTGAAGTCAAATGGTTTTTGCAAAAACTTTGAACAAAACAAAATTCAGTTTCATTCAAAGTTTTTGCAACCATTTGATATTACGACTTTTTACTAGATGATAGAACGTTCAAAACCACAGAGCAGTGTGCTCTTGATTTTTTGTGATTATTTGTATTTTATTTTAAATAAGTTTGAAACTGTGGTACTATGGCACCCCCATAATAAAAAAAAAAAAAAATGATAGGAAATACGTTCTCTAATTCATATCGATATTGTACGTATAATAGTTAAGTGAAAAACAAGTGTTCATAAGAATTATTTATTTTGAAAAGTGGTTTTGTTTATTACATTACAAAATTGATCTATATTATAACTATATAAATTACAATATTTAGGGACATGATGAGAATCTACATAAATGTAATGTAGAGAAGTAAAGAAAACAAAAACCAATAAAATATTTCGTAAAAACTGAAATATTCAGTAAGCATACAAATCATTCGTATTAAAAATGTAATTACATCACCATCATGTCCTACGATATTTTTTTAATTATAAGTAAAACTATTTACACAATCGTCTCATCGTCCTTATCGTAATTTTTTAATTATACATGTCTTCTCGGTCAGCACCGACACCATCGCCATCCTCAAGACTAGCGAAATTCAAGAAATGGGCAGGTCGATGTACTTCACTGTAGAATTCTTTCGGGTTGACCAATTGAAGTTCGTATTTCATATTAGGGTCATGTCTTACACCTGAAAAGAAAGTAAAAATGATGTTTTTCATGGAATACTGGAAACATACGTATCGAAACTAATAAAAAAATCACGATTTCTACTTACCCATGAAGTTATAATTCCAAGATCCCTGACTTGGTACCATGAAGAACCCAAGAAATCTGTCAGATAGCAACATTTGAACTTTCTCGTAATGGCTAGGAAGATATCCTTTAGGATTATTGCCTTTATCCGTATTTTGTTTTCCCCACTCAAAACCGCTAAAAATTAAAATAATGTTAAGTTATATAAAAATGAATTAATATGAAAAATTAAATTGAAAACTAACCTTGGAGTGAGCTTGTATGCCGTAAGAGAACAAGAACCTGGCGTAAAACTGCATGTTATTACAATTGTTTTCTCTCCATCCCATGCAGTGTTTTCTGCCATTACTCTAGCATGAGTTGATATATCCTGTTGAAATAATCATTGCCATTTATAAATCATATATTTAAAATGACAGAAAAATGTTTAATAAAAAATCTATTGTCGTACTTGAGGAGATAGTTGTGGCAACTCGTTAGGTTGTGTATGTATCCACCCAAGAGGCTCCATTTCTTTAAGGTACGGGTGACCAGGTAGCATATTAGGTAAGTGTACAGTTTGATGTGTACCCCACTGCGGAGGCATGACAATACACCTAATTTCTTTGACTTGAGGGTTATCAGGTGGACTAATGCCATACAAATATCCTGCGATCTATTAAAAAATAAAATATTAATAATAATAATTATAATATTGAAAATTATGTCACATGTAGCAATGAAAAAAACAAAAAATTTACCTGGGCTCGCAAATCTGAGATCGTAACGAATTTCTTAAGGACATTCTTCGGCAAAATATACGTGTATCCAGTTTCTTTGATGTCATCAGATGACACATAAATGTGATTCGTTCGCAAATGCAAATTCGTAGAAGAAATAGCTCGAATACGCCATTCTGTTTTGGAACTAAACGATTGAGTCTCGTAATTCGACGTCGTTGCTGTAATGATCTCGTCACCATGCTTGTTGACTGTTCTTGTTGTCGTGGCGGTAAGCTGCGATTGTTCCTTTGTCTGTTTTTCAATTTCGGCAATCTGTTGACGCTGAGCTGATGGTGCACTGATTTCCATACCGAGAATAATATCACGTATTTCAGATTGCGTGAGCGACGCAACGTTCACGTTATTTTTCTTTCCGTAGTCGGCAAGGATGAGATCTTTGAGTTGCACTTCAACCTTTACCCACTCATCGTCTGTCAATGATGGCCAGATGTGATGAGGTTCAGTAATAGTAGTCTTGTCTGGTTTCAATACGACCTTTGTCCTTTCTGTGTTCACATGCAAAGCTCGAAGAATAAGAATCAGACGCGAGAATGCAGTGTAAGATGAAATAGTTTTCAACCAATCGTCGTATAGATTGAATAGTACCATCTGAGGTTCAGTGGCCTTCAAGATCAAATCACCGAATTTCTCTACCTTCAGACAAGCCTGGAAGGGAAGTTGTAATTCGGATCCTTTGATGACGATATTGGGGAAGTCAAGCAAGTGCACCTCAAGAGGATCCAACATACCCTTTCTCGTTACAATAATCTGTTTCGGCTGCTCTTCTACGGGAAGTGAACGAATCAAAGCTGCAACTTCTTCAGCAGTCTTCCATTTGGCCAACTGACCTAAACGCTTCTGACCTGCCCATACTGATGTATGGATGATCTTGAGGAAGAGCTGACCAGTTCTTGGATTGAAAATGAAAATAGCTCCATTGATAGGTTTTGTTGTCAAGTTACCTTCAAATGTTTTGTGGATAGTTACACGGTAGACGTTTGTGTCATCGACGAACCAAATAATTTGGTTGCAGAAGAGTTCTCCGTAATTTTGCGAAGATAAGTAAGGTTCGGTCGGTTCTGAAGAATAAAGTTGGAGAGCTTTCCTAATACGTTCTCGAAGTACATACAAGGCCGGGTTTGCCTTCATAATCTTAGCCATAGCCTGCTGAATAAGTGGCTTACAACCAGGGAACCAGTTACCATATGCGCTGTGAAGATTATAAGCTAAATCAATAGCAATCAACAATCCTGTAGGTGATGGATAAATAGACATGTTGTCGGTGGTGTAGTCAAGGAATTTCGCTCGAGCGTATCGTTCAATATCGTGGGAGTCATAATCACCCCATCTAAGTTGCACATCTATCCAATACTTCTGTGTCGTTGTGTTATCCATAACGTCTTTAGAGTCCGCTAGCAGGGAAGGTCGTGAAACATTCCATTTGTACGCTGAGAAAAGTAGAATATCAGCGCAAGAAGAATTCATTTTATAGGATTTTCGAGGGTGAATGGTTTCCTTTTGTACGGTTTCAATTTCAAGGGCGTCAAGTTCCTGATCAAAAACTTGACAAAGATCCATGACAATGGATTCGTGCACTTTTTGCCACAAGTGAGCACGGAAGATTTGAATCAGGGAGATCTTCAGTGTTGGAATTTTACCATGCATGAAAATTCCTGTCAAATCTAATTGTACCTAAAATAGTTTTATTTAAAATTAGTATTCGAATATAATTTTATGTAATTATTTACTTAATGAAAAATAACGCACCTGGAAACCAACGTAGACGTTGGCTCTGTTGATAGTCGGTGACCACCATAAAGTAAAACGACGATTGGGAATTTGGTTCAAACCAGATCGCTGAGCATTGGTTAGTTTTTTGTATTTCATCGACTCCTCGAAACCTGATGCTTTTTCCCTAAAAAAGATAATTTTCTCATATTAATACATTTTAAATATGCAAAAAATAGAACTGTATACAAAATTAATAATTTTTATTTACCAGAAAAGACCTTCCCATGTTGGGAAATATGTTCCCTTGAACAGTGTATGCTCCAAAATACCTTCTACTCCACCCAGTGCTTGGATCATATCAGTTCTGTAGTTATTTAAGTTCCACAGTTTACCGTCGTGACGTTGATGAGTCCACCAAAATGGATTTTGTTTCAGAACCTATACAACGATTTAATATAAGTTAAAAATATTTTAATTTGCTAATAATTAATGAATAGCATAATACTTTTTACATATAGTAATCTGTATTAATATATTATTCAGATTAGCGTTTGATCCAACTGCAGCACTTGATGCTTCGTCTCAGACAAAACATCACAGATACTACAGCAGTCAACCCACATAACAGTTGATTTCAGGACCCCTACGCAATTCATCATTATAATATTTATTATATTAAAACTTAGTTTTAAAACTAGTATTAAATTAAAAACAATGAAAAATTTTCTCTACATTTTAATTATTCAAGGTATTTAAAAATATATTATTCTTTTAAATATAGATAATTAAACTCACTTGATACTGCTTAAATTCAGTCCTAATTCTCCATCCTTTATCGTAAGCCAGTGTGTGTCTGTCTTTCTGGAACAATGTATTGATTCTGGGTATACCACGATCCCAGCTGTCTTCTAAATCTTCTAACGTCAATCTACGATTTTGTGCATTGGCTTCCTGTCTCTTTAGTGCATATTCAGCCCACACTCTTTGTGAATCAATAAATTCTGATTCCCAAGGCTGAATATATCTATACAAGTTAGGGATCAATTGATCCTCATCGTGGCTCATACCAGAACGGAAGTGAGTAATTCCGACGTCGGTTTGCTTGGACCATCTCAAATCTGACTGTGGAATGAGTACGTGACCCATTGACAACATACCCAAACCTCCCAATTCCTTTGGAGTATAAAACACAACGGGAGGGAATCTTGAAGGCATTTTTGAATTGAGACCGATCTTGATACGCGTTTGGATTTTGTTCTCGCATTTGACAAGCAAGTCTAAAAGCTCTTGGGTGTTTACAACAGCCTCACGGAAATACGTCATAAGCCCAATAAGTGCCGTATTCCATTTGTTGACGATCTTCGTAAAGGTGGTTGATCCAGACGCCATAAGAATCTGTCTCACACGATTGTGGAATCTCTGCAAACTTTCATCGTCAACTCTGAGGAAACATTGGGCTGTACGCTCCTTCGTCACCTCATTTTGTAAATTCCATACCCCATCCTTATGCGTGAATTCTTCGTGAGTCATTCTACATTTAGGCAAAATGCGACATTCAAAGCCACTCATATTGAACAGCAAGTTCGGATTGTCTTTACTGTAAACGCTGACAAAGCTGCTCTCCCATTGAACGGTAGTGGTGGATCTAGGTAAACGATTCTTGATGTCCCAGAATACAGCACGACCAAGATTCACATCGTGCTTCATGAGACGCATACGTGCATCTCGTGGCCAGCATTTCTTGTTATTGTAACCAACGATGTTCTCGTTGTTTGGATCGGGATGTTCAGTCAGGTATCGCTGAATAAGATCGCGAGCTTCTTCTGCCGTGAAGCGCAGGAACACGTGGATTCTTTCGACATAACGACAGTATAAACGGATAGGGTGAGCCGATTCTGTAGGAACATCCTAAACACATTAAAAGAGACTTTAATATGCAGAATATATTATAATAATAACTTATCATACTTTTACTTCAATAAAGTGATGTTATGCTTAGTAAATTCACAATATCTCTAATAGTGTAAAATTCTATGAAGTTTCATTGTATTTATTTATTTAGAACCGTAATGTGCAATAAAAACAATTAAACAACTATTCATAAATGTTGATATAAATATTCTTATTACAAATCAATTTCTTAAATTATATATAAAAAAAAATTTTAATTAAAACTACTAAAAAAAATTGTTGTCTTTTAGGAAACCGCATTAGATAATAATAACACTAACGCAGGGCAAATGAGACCATTTATCTTCGAGTTCTGATAAGTCAATATTTTAATGATTAAAAATATCGATATCCAGGAACTCGGTCTTTTAAAAAAAATTTTAGTAAGTGTGTGATGGTAGGCGACGAGATTCGAACCTGAGTCTTCTCAGTAAAAGACTAGTTCTTTACCCACTGAGCTATTCTCAACGCTACTCCTGAATACTCTTTATGCCGTTCAAGTGCCACGCTAGCATCATTTTACATGCAGTATACAATTTTGTATCGCGTCAAATGTCATATAAAGTTTTCAAATAAATAAAACGTCTAGTTATAAACAAATGTAAATTTAATTATTAAACTTTTTAAATGTCAATATAAACTTGATTTTAATTAAGATAAATTTATAATAATATATTTTTAATAATTATAAATGATCAATAGTAAAATAACTTTGTAAAATCAAAAAACCTAAAAAATTAATAAATAATAAATCTTACCTGGAATGTCAGGAAATCGTTCGGCATTTGTGGAGGACCAGCCATTTCACTAGCTCTTTGCAAACCAAGTACCAACAAATCTAATACAAGTCCATAGTACTGAGCAATGAAAGAAGCAAATTGTAAACCTCTAATAATACCGTAACTGTTAGTATGGTTCATGTCTTTGTAATTTATAACGACGTTATTTTTGGCTGTCATGTAATCGGCAATATTGTGATCGACGATCAATCGAAGTAAACGATTGAGCAACGTCAAATCAATCTTCTCGTAAAGTTTCTCAAACTTGGATTCCAGCAAAACATTGCATTCGCCTTCGCTAACATCCCAGACATCTTGTAAATTATTAATACCCTGACACCACTTGTAGACCAAAAGTGGCGGTGGTTCAGTGTCTGCAGGTTTGACCCATGGCGGGAATAATCTTCGTTTGTCTGCTTCATACCAGAGGTATTGATCCAGGTATGCGTCAGTAATCTTCTCAAGGGGTTCTACGTCGTAGACAGGAATTAAATGGCTATACAGGTCCATAAACTCAATGCCCACCTAAGAAAAAAAAAAATACTTCTGTAATTGTGATGCTATGGTTCACACATATACTTTGAATAAATCGTTTCGTAATGTTATTTAAGCACAAATTTTAATTTTCAACATTGATCAATCATTTATATTTATTTCAATTATGAATAATCAAAATTCATCAGAACTATACTGTTTCCAATTTTGAAAATATGTTAGCTGAGCTACATACTAACGCATAACAATAGTGACATTTTATTTTCGAGTTCATAATATTGATATTTTATTTCAAAAAATACCAATGCTAGGTAGGTAACTCAATAATATAAAACAGAAATATAAAACGGTTTTAAAATAATTAAAATCAAATCAACTATATATTAGTAAATCAAATCACCTCTTTGAAAGCTCTTTGTGTGAGAAGATGACGCTTAATTCTTGATAAAGCTTCATGAGGATTGTCATAAGCTTGCTCGATCAGTCCAAGTTCTTCGCGCTGACTTTGATTCAATCTAGATTTGACGCTATAAGCTTCCTTTAATCTTTCCAGAGCTAAGATCAGTAGTTTCGTATCGTGCTTGTATGACAGTGGAGGAAACGGAATAGGAGCGAATCTTCGAGATTCCAACCAATGGACGGTTGTTGTGTAAATAGCAACGGCTTCCTCCGGAGAAATGTATGGTCCATCCTGAAACAAACGAAAAAAAAAAGTTATACGCGAGAAAATTTGTAATTATTAGGATTGTTCAAAATACAATTCAGCACCTTTAGGTAATTGTGTTGACGTTCTTGTTCTGCCTTCAAGTAAAGTCGAGTAAGACGACCTAAATTTTTCTTGCATACAGTTTTGTCAACTGTGGCACCTCGACGAATACGTTCTCGATTGTAGTGGGCTGTGTTTGTCCACCAGTCAGCCTTCATTTTCACATACCGAAGAATCATGTTCTCAATAGGAATTGGCAATCCAGGAACCTATATATTTAAAAAAAAAGAATATTTAATTTAATTCAATGCCTATACTAAACATAAATTAATTATAATAATTTAAATTTCACATCTTACCTTCCACGGAATATTTGCTTTCCAACATCTCCAGGCTTCACTCAAATGTTGTAAGATAGTTCTTGCTTTATTTTGTTTGATACCTTCGGGCATCATGTCAACAATGTCGTGCATAACAGACGCTCGCAATTCCAAATCGAAGTGAGATTCTACTCTCTGCTTAGTGACAGTCTTTGCCACTCCTTTTGAATGTCGACCCTCGAATTGCCTTGAGAGTAAATTACCAAGCCAACGTTCAAGAAGTGGGGTAATTCCGCGCATAAAGAAAAGCCAAACCCTCCAGCCTGGAGCCCAAAAACCGCATCCAGGACCTTTACCAACTGGACCCTTATAAAAATAAAATGGTATATTACTAAATAAAAATAATTAGAATAATGTATATTGATATTAATAAACATATTTTATATGCACAATGCATATTTATTGAAATCAAAACTTACGGTATTAAAGCGATAGTAAATCAAATGCTTCAAATCTTTGCACATTCTTATTTGTCTCATTAATTTGTACTTATATCTGTACATTCCAGTCAGTTGTCCTACATGAGCAAAAATATATTGTAAACCATCAGCAAGTTGGAATGCGTCTACATTATTCAAACGGTATTGAACGTGAGAGTCAATAATCAACTTAGTTAATCGAAGAATTTCACGACATAAATGGAACGCTGAAAAAATAAAGTATAATCTATCATTAATGATGTAGTTACTGATTTGAACAACAATCATAATAATCTATAGAATTAAAATCTGTTTCATTTTGGAAACTACAATAGATATTAGTAACACTAATGCAGGGTAAAAAGGACCATCCATTTCTCATTTAATAAAAAATATAAATGTCTTTTTAATTCATAAATGATATAATAAAAGTATATTGTGTGCCAAGGGCGCAAAGTGGGCTTTTTGAGCCCGAGTGTGGAGTTTGCAGTACGAGTCGAAGGCGAGTAAACGCGAGCCGAAGGAGAGAACTCTTTTTCGCGTTTTTTTAATATAAAGCGGTCTGATGTGGCCATTTTTAGACCACCAAGCATGTGCTTATTAGAGTATTTTAAATTTTTATTTAGTTAATATTTTGCTACAATAAAATCTAATCCAAAAAAATAATATTTTTCACGGTTGAATTTAAATAATTTCAACATATTTTGTAACTATTATCAATAATTTTTCAACGGTCGATAAAAGTTGAAAAGCGCCAGTTACTCGAGTAGCGGGCGATAACAGTGACAAAATGCCCGCTAACACCTTTTTTCTTCCGCTGACTTTTTTACCCGCCGGTATAAAAGCGGTCTTTAGTCCCACTTTATAGATAAAAAAAATACATGCAAAAATTGTGCCTGTTACTAATAATAATATTTTAGAAAAAATACGAACCATTTCCGAAACGTGACTTCTTTCTTTCCTTTGTTGTTAACGTTTTACTTGGTTTCAGATTAAAGTTATAATCCAAGTGAAGGTAATTCAAATTCTTTCTGTGAATCAATAAATTCAACATATTATAACCTTGACGACAAACTTGTAATCCAGCTTCCACCCAATCCAGAGTTGTTGTTTGGAAAAATTTAGTTGATTTGAAAGAACGGAACAAGTATCGTTTCTTCTGTGGTTTTGGGTGCCTATGTTTCAAGGCGTTCAAAACAAAGTACTTAAGGAGCTTCTGATAACTGACTCTCACTTTGACAGGTTGCCCTGGAGGGGCATGCTCGCGATACCAGGCTTTGACAAGTGGAATGTCAATTGCCCTCCTTGTTCTACCAGATCGAGTATTAAATGGTCTTGGTGCCCACAGTAGAGCTATGCCATTAGCTGTATTATCAGTGTAAAGGGGAGTTTCTTGTAAAAATGGCTGAACTTCTTCTAGAAGGACAAAGTCTTCATCATCTTCTATTTGTGGTTCCATTGTCTAAAAATAATAATAAAATTCAATAATATTTTAAACATTTTTACACTTTTTGAAAATAAATTGCTTATTAAACAAACCTTTAAAGAATTTCTATGTGAAATTGGATTAATTAAAGGATCAAAATAAAATGCAGGTAAATCTGGATCTTCTGTTTTAATGTACACTACATTTGGAGCATGATACCTGTTAAAATAATTATATACTTATTAGATATTTAATGAAATATAAATAATTTAAATAGTTTGTAAGGCAGGTTCAGCGGTTCCCTTTTTTTCTAAAGAAAGGTTACGAATATCAACTACCAATTTTCTTTACCACACTGCTAGTAAGACTTAAAAATATTTAATTATAAATCTTAAAACGATGTGTGGACAACATACAATTAATTAATACGTAATTTTTTAATATTTAATGTTTTACCAAGATAAATGTACGAAGTGCGGCATGTTGTTATACAGATATGGGAAGGCAATCCTGTATTCAGTACGTATTGGCTGCCTAATAATAATTTTATTGATATCATTAAATTCATTCCAGTCTTCATCAGCAGCATTAGAATCTTTTACTAAAGGTTCGAATTTCGGTCCTCCAGGTATAGCCATATTCAAAGCTTTTGCAGTAAAAAACGATTTAGGATCAAATAGGTAAAAATAGTTGTGATCAACTAAATCTGTTAATAGTGGATTTGCTAGACGATATAACGCCGCCATCATAGGTAACGACAAATTCCATTTCCTATACGTTGATCCATTCACATGTCTAAAAATTGATACATTTTTATTGACTTTAAAATAAAATAAATAAAATATATATTCTATAGCAGTATTTAATGTTCAATCAATTCAACAGACAATACAAATACTGTAGTTATTGCAGTGATTATTTCTTAACTTACTTTGTCCCAACAAGAGGTTTATGTTCATAAAACCAAGAAGCTACAGCAGCATCTTCTTCAGGATCTAATTCAATTTGAATAGCTTCTAAAGGTTCCACATCTAGAACGTTGTCAGCATAATCTAACGGAGGTTCCTCATCATCAAATGGTGGGAATCTCATTCTTTTAAAATGTCTACGATCACGCTTTTCTCGTCTCATCATAACCCACATAGTACTGGAATAGTAATATACATTTGAATTAAAGAAATTGTAAAAATACATATAAAAGTGTAAACCCAATAATTTTTTATATTTACCCCCATTGTGCAATATAAACTGGCTCAATAACCCATGGTATTTCATTGACGAATGTTATTGCACCTGTGATGTGGTATAATACTTTAACATCTCTTATTTGCTCCCAAGGCATTGGCATGTTTTCTAACAATTTCATTACAGCATGAGGCATATATTTAAGAGCTCTGTAAATAAAAAATGTCACTTCTTAGTTATGTTTTATAATAATGTTACAAATATATAATTCAATAATATAACAAATAAAGCTCATAATATTTCTAGAAATTACACATGTTCAATAAAACTTACCCTAAGTAGACACGCTTATCATGCCTGTATTTACGACTGCTCATATCTCCATGATCTCTAATAATTTTACGAATATGTTCAGGAGGCATATCTTCTTTTTGAGCATCAACAAAACCAAACTTTCTTTTCTCAGCAAATCGTTTGGACTGTAATTGTTGCCATTTTTGTGCTATAAAAATAAAAATGATATTAAATTATGATAAAAAAATTGAGCAATTGCAAAATTCTTTACTTTTATACTTCATATTTACCTTTTTCCTGCAACTTGTCTTCAGACAATACTTCTGGCTGCTTAGGGGGTTGAGGCAATGGAGGACCCTGACCACTCATAGCTTGCATGTGAGCATGATGCGCTGCTTGAGCTTGAGCCGCCGCTTGAGCATGAGCTTGGGCAGCTGCCAGCTGAGCATGTGCTGCTTGCTGTTGAGCCATCATCTGGGCCCAAGGATTTGGGCCCAGCAGATACGGTGGTAAAGACATTTTGGTTATAAATGTCTAGAACCCTTTAATAATTGACATATAGGAAATGATATCATTTAATTAGTTGAAATCATATTTATTTGATTATCACATACATACAAACATAAATGTTAATTTCAATTTCATAATTGTTACTAAAATATTTCAAAGACTAAAAATCTATTAAAAACAAGATAATATTATTGAGAATTGTTGAAAAACGAAATTTTTTCTGTATACCATAATAATATAAACAATATTTCAATGAAAATTGTTCAAAAACGTGGCAGTTGCGTATTTATCTTGGAGCATTATACGATATTTAACAGTAAATATGAAATTCTTTTATCAAATATCAAAGTGATTTTATGAAATACTATGTTCCAAAAATTTTGGTTTGAAGTACTTTTTTCTTAGACGTCGACAAAACCTATACATAAGTATACCAATGTGAAACGCGACGTTCACGGCTTGCAAACACGCGTTGGAAACATCGGTGCAACGATGCGAACTTAGATTGGGAGACCCGAATCTAGAAAGCATCGTATTTTTTAAAGTACTTGAAAATTGAATTACCTTTCTGGACAAACGGATGCAGTACACCTTACGGCATACTTATTGAGTTGGATATACCCGTTTTACAGCTTATTCTAAGAAATATTTTAAGTTTTATAAGACTCCACAAATTATTCCGCCGTTCAGTACTCATCGACAGCCATGAAAGAAGCTAAGATGGCTGCACATAGAGTAGGCAACATGAGTAAAATGTAAAATTAATGTAACAATTTTAGCGTACTAATGTTGTTGCACCTTGCTATGGCTGCGCGGCGGTATAATTTAAATTTCACGTATAAAGCAGATGATTTAAAATAGAAACCCTGTCGTAAATTATAAATGTTAATAACAGTTAAGTTAAAAAATATTTAATTTATTAAACGAATGGTATTTACGAATGATATTTATGAATGATATTTTGAATGATATTTAAGAAAAATCAATAATCTAATTTATAATAATTTTTAATTAATTAAATATTATTAACTATTACAAACTGTTAAAATCTGTTACAACCAGTTATAAACAATTAATAACGTCAAGAATCCAACATTTTATTACATATTTCGAAACAGTTTATAACTCTTACTAACTATTACTATTATTTTAATGGCCGTGGTTCTCACCTGAGACGCCGATATGCCATATTAAATCTTTTACCAACATTTCTAACAGTTTTTAACATTTTTGTACAAAAATATTTCCGCTAGGGAACACAACAAAATTTTAAATTAATTATGTACAGTATAGTTAAAAAATGAATTAATATGAAAAAATTTAAGAATATACTATTCAAGAATTAGTAACATTAGTGTGCTTACATAATTGTTAAGCCTTTGGTATAAAAAGATTATGCGTTAATAGGTATATCTGCACAGTAACCGTTTTAATAATATGCAGATTTAGTTATATCATGAACTCTTTCTTATTCTCAATGTTGGATTGTATATCATTTTATACTATCTATAACTTCAATAACATTTCAGACATTTTTCTTTTTATTTTTGCGTAGCTCTCATTCTCTCAATGTTATCATACAGAATAACTTTATATAAATCTTCCTAATAGAAAATACTATTTAAAACTTTAATTCTAAATTTATTGTAATTTTTGTGTGTGTGTGTGTGTGCGTGTGTGTGTGTGATATACACACACACACACACACACACACACACACACACACACACACACACACACACACACACACACACACACACACACACACACGCGCGCGCGCGCGCGCGCG
>JAPYZO010001022.1:0-21142 GCA_030522905.1 Torymus flavipes | reverse complement strand
ACTAAAGCTAGAAACACAGAGCACTCTCGAGCTACATACCTATTCAATTTCTCGTGCCTCCTGACGATCTCGCCGAGCCTCGCTCTGAACTTCTCGCTGCTGCTACAGCTTCCGACACTCTCCATCTGCCTCCTCAGATTGGCGAACTGACCGCAGAGATGCAGCATCAGGGCCACGAACATGCAATGCATACCGCAGTAGGCCGTGGTAGCGAGGGCCCCTCCGATGTACTGAATCGTCCAAGTTAACTGGTAGATGGGCGTCGGTCGGTAATTGTATGGCACGTACGAGTCGAACAGAGGCTCGCGTGGCACCACCTGGCCTGGGAACAGATTCAGCTCCTGAAAGGCGCGCATACCCAGGTGGCTCTGCACTGTACCGATGCCCAGGATCATACCGATCACTGACATTTTATGCGCTGTTCGCGCGCTCAAGCGCGCCGTCTCCAAGTCCTCCGGTGATTTCGTCTGGTGCCAGTCCTCCCTAGCGTGCGCGATCAATCGTCCCAGATCTTCTTGGCGGTAATAAATTATT
Organism: Torymus flavipes; assembly: GCA_030522905.1. NCBI lineage: Eukaryota > Metazoa > Arthropoda > Insecta > Hymenoptera > Torymidae > Torymus > Torymus flavipes. The sequence goes on along the minus strand of JAPYZO010001022.1, from coordinate 20,608 downwards.
ACGAGTGAATTTGATGCTGTACTCGAGGAGTGGATAATTTGAAAATTTTTGTATAGTTTTGTGATTATTTGTGATACCTTTTTTGTGTCTGCAAAAAATTAACATTTGAAATATAGCGACGCCGATCGGCAAATCTGCTGTGGAAATGACATTCGTCATTGGGTCTAAATCTCCCCAAACCGCGACGAGTTTTAAAGTTTGCATGTAATTGATAAATATAACGATGACGCAAACTGTTAAGGTAAAACGAAAAAATACGATCGTTTCGCTGTATTTCGTATTCTTCAAATTCGGCCATAATCCAATTATTATTAGGCATATTCGGCAAAGGCCAAAAGCGTGCAGAAAACCTGAAAAGTAAGGAGAGTTTTTTTTAATTACGGTATTTTAGCTACATGCACATAATTATATAAATTGTAAAATCAGAACGAGAGTACGTTGAAAAAAAATATTTTATTAAATCATTGATTTGCTATATTGAATATCATCGTATGAAAGAAATTATAATTAAAACCGAATTATCAGAAAAAAAATTCTGGTATACCTTCCTCGCCATCCATCGAACTTTCTTCTACGAGGAGTTTTAACGGACTGAGCTGAAAGTGCTGAAAGCTATTCTTCGCTTTTGCCGTTGACAGCGCATGCTCGTAAAACTCACAAAAATAAAAGAAGGGAATGAAATCGAAAGTGAACAGTTCACATGGCAAGTTGGCTTGGATCATGAAGAAATAGTAATGTCAGAAAAAAAAGAAATATGTCAAGTGTAAAAGTGCTGTTACCACTACGATTTAAACGAATCCCTTATCAAAAGTTTTTACAATTTTTCCTGCTGCAAATTTAATTTAAAATCTTTATAATAATCAAGAGATATTGACAAATATTTTATTTAACGATTATCCAGGAGTAAAATGTTAAGAATTTTTATTTATTTTATTGTATGCAATCTGTTTGAATACAAAATTATCTTACAGTTTTATGGCATTTGTATAAAAATTTTTAGGAACTTGTTATCCGTTCTCTTACAGCTAATAACATCGACAAATAACCTCCAGAAGTTTTGAGAATCTAGAATAATTTTTGGAACAATTATTAACAACTACAACTAACTTGTGAACTAAAAAAGGTAAAAAGTTTTTATACTTGCGCATAAAGTCGAAGAGAAAACGTGCAAAATTTTCCTGCAGTCACTTGAAGTGGTTTTTCTGCCCTATGCATTACAGTAATTAAAAGTTTCGCATCTTGAGGTGGCAAATTATACCACAAAACATTGTACGCGGATTCATATATAGACATGCTCTAAAAGCGAATAATTATTTTAAGCAGCGCTTCGTTGAATGAATTTTTGGTTGTTATAAATAAAACAGTTTAAATAAATACCTCATCACGTAATTTATCAGCGGCATAACAACAAATAAATACATGTGTCCCAACGTGCATAACATAAATCATCATAAAAAGAATTTGAAGTATTGGTAAACCTTTTTCTTTATCCGAAATTAACTAAAATATTTCATAAAATTATCTCAATAGAAAAAGTAAAAAAGTAAAAAAAAAAGAATTTTAATTTTTATGACTTACTGTTACTAACAGAAACATTTGTAGACAAATTTGTATCGTACAAGAGAGAATTTCAGCCAGAAACATTACACTAAAAATATTTTCAATTCCTTCTGCAAACCTTAAATAATAGTTGTAAATTAGTCTTATTATGAAATAGACGCAAGCATACATTATGGATAATGTAAAGGAAAATGAGTATTATAATAAATGCAAGTTTTTAAAATATATAATTAAACAATTTATAAAATAAAATTTCCAAAACAGAAGACTTTTATAAAAAATTTGTTCTTCGATAGCTTATACATTTTAATGAATGCATGAGTGGATATAAAGAATAAAATTATGTAAGAAGATTCCGGAACAGGTATAAACATCTCCGTATGGAATTTTTTTATTATTAAAATTATTAGTCACCTAGCTATATTTTTTTAATGGTATGGAAAATAGTAATTCACAAAAACAATAATTAAAAATAAAAATTTTAATAAAAATAACGAAAGAAACGGGATGGTCGGTAAGCATACAATTTTATACTGATTTTGACATCCGCTTTGAAAAGTTCTCATATCCCGTTAAAAAATCAGATAATAATTTTTCATAAATCTTAAATTTTATATAAAAATTGAAAAATTCCGCAGATACATCTGCATCTCGTTATCGAGAATAAATGTTGAAAAAATAATTCGCAATGTTATGCCTTAGTGCGAGCAGCGCGTTGCAAAATCAAGTGCACTTATATACGTGTATTCAACGAAGTATAAAAGTACAAACCTGTTAAGACGTTGATGCCTCTCGACGACAAATCTAATATGTTTTCTGAACTCTTTGCCAGCCAGCTCCCTGTCGTAACCGTTAATTTCGTGGCCCTCCAAGCGAAGCCTCAAATTGGCCACTTGACCATGCAGATGCAGCACCAGGCCCACGAAGAGGCAATAGACGCCGGAGTAGACAAGGGTCGCCAAGCCCGCGCCGAGATACTGCATCAGCCAGGTAATTTCGTAAGCCGGCGACACTTTGTAGTCGTAGGGGAAGTACGAGCTGATCATGGGAAGTCGCTTTTCCGACGGTCCGGCCAAAATGTCCAGCTCCTGGCTCGCCCTTACCACCATCTGACCGTTCACGGAGCCGAAGCCCAGGATAACGCAGACGAGAGACATCTTGCGAGCTAACATCGCGCTCCCGCGCATGTTTTTCTCTTCCTGCTTCGTCTTGGAGGCCGACCAGTCGTTCATGGCGAGGGACAGCAGCTTTGCTAACTCTAAGGTGTACTTTCTGCATTAGTGGTTTACTTGAATGAGTACGTTATAAATAAAGTCAAATGAATTATCATGACGCTGGGCGCGAAATGGAATCGTACCTTTTTTATTGCTACGAAATATCATCATTTTAAAAAGCACTACTGCGATCGGCAAATTTGCCGTCGAAATGTTATCAGTCATTAGGTCCAGTTCTCCCCAGATCATGAATAGCTTTGTCGTTTGTGCTATAGTGACGAATATTATAATTATGGCCATCGATGTTGCAAAGACAAAGATGGAAAATATTTCGCCAAACTTTGTGCTGGTTGGCCACAATCCTACTGTACCAAGATTTGTGCGACTTATTCCGAATGCGTGATAAAAACCTGCTTGATCAATAAGAGTCATACTTTAATGAAGTATAGAAATGTATAACAACAATTCTTCTATATTTTCTTTTCCAGTATTTAAATATATATCGCAACCGTCAGTTGTTTGTGATGAGTTGAAAAAATAGTTTTAGTTTTTATTTGTTTAATGAAATTGGAATGTAAACTTTCAATGATTATTCTTTTGTTCATTACTTTGACATTCCTTTGCTTTTTGCTATGCGTTTATAAATTTATAACAAGCAAATATTTTATTGCGCAGATCAATATCGCTTTTCCTTTAAAAAAATCAAAAGCTAGAGAAATAAATTATAATTTTTTCAATTATATTCTCTAATCTGATTTTCGAAATTTTTCAAGTTGAAAGTAGCAAATCAATTTTGTTGAGTCTGGCAACAAAGTGTTCACTCATATGTGTTGTTAAACTTAGTAAATTATAAACCGGATTTGTATATCTCTAGGAAACAAATTTCACTCGTGATAGGTATGTGCCACAAAAAGAAATAAATCAAAATCACGTCTTTTATAGCCACAATCGTCAACCCTTTTTCTATAAATTAACGACAAACATTAAAATGATAAAGTGGATAAAGTTTTATTACTGCTTTGAATTCATAATAATTACCGACTTCATTAGAAGAAGAAAAAACTTTTTCTTTTTACCTTTTTCCACGTTCATTGCGAGGTTCACGAGACGCGCACTTTTTGGTAACTACATATAAGTAGCGACGATACTGATCCTTTTCATTGGAATCGAACCGCGCATGCTCGAATTGTCAGAAAACTCAAGCGGGAGGTCTTGCGAAAAAAGGGGAGTTGAGATCGCTTGTACATTTGCAATGATGTAGTTCGGTGGCTTATGAATGTGGGGAAGACTCTTTTAAAACTTGCTGTTTCTGAGAAGTTTTGTGCTATTATATGTATGGGTTTTTCTGTGAAGTTTGAGTAAAATAAAGTTTTTTTGGAGGCCTTTATGAATTTCGAACGAAGTAAAGTAACTTTATACATAAAATAAAAAAATGAGAGAATGCATTAGTCATAATCAAATGATGTTTAATAAAAAAATAAAATAAATTAATGAAATGTAATAATTATAAGCCATTAAATAACTCTATCGGTTTGGTTTCAGATAATAAACAATATTCTAATGTACAAATAAAAACCGTTTATTATCGCAGATACAAGTAATTATTTTCAATTTCGTCATTATTCTATTCTGTTTGTTAACATTGCTTAAATTTTCTAATAATTAAACAGACAAATACTGCAGTGAAAATGATTCATATTTATGTACAGTGTAAATTATTGTGTGCCATTTTCATTCAATTCAAATAAGTCAAATTCATTTGATAGTTTACAATTTTGAAATTTTCGTTCTCTACTCAGACTGCAAGCTAATAGTAAAACCGTATTATTCTTCCTCTGCCATTAATCTTTCTCTCACTGCCAACAATATTGTAAGATATCCGCCTGCTGTTTTTACGATCTAAAACAATTATTATATTCAGAAACATTGGTATTTTCTTTGATGTTACAATAAAATAATAATGTGTAACTATATGCAATAAAGATTTTGAAAGGGTTCTTGTTTATAAAAGTCGATTTCTTGTTTATAAAATTTGATTTAATCACAACCTACTTTGGCATAAAGTTCTAAACCAAAAATGCATAGTTTTCCAGCCGTAAGTTGGACAGGTGTTTTAGCTCGTTGCATCACGACTAATAACAATTTTGCATCTTGTGCTGTTAAATTATACCATTCACAACTATATGCAGCATTAAAAATTGACAAACTCTAGAATAAAAAAGAAATTAGAAACAAAATAAATATTGTATCTGTTACTGTGTGATAGTGGCACATAAGACAAGTGCATAAATAATTTTTCTAAGCAACTTTCTTCTCTGGTAATATTACAATTCTTAATCAAAACTAGGATTTTAAGATGATAGTAAATATGTATTAGAAATAACACATTCTTAAACATCCAAATATTGAACGGTTTTCACCTTCAGAGTATAGTTTAATCAAAATTTCGTGAAATATATGAAATTTAAAATATTAAAATACTTAAAAAATTATTAACTAATTAATAAATAAATAAATTATTTTATTACCATAAATTAATTATTTTATTAACTAATGTGCATTAAAAATGTTGCTAAACAATGAATATACCTCATTTTGTAATTTTTCAGCAACAAAACAACAAGCAAATAAATGAAAGAGATTGTGTGAAGTATAAACAATCAGAAAGAATATTTGAAGGTAAGGTAAACCTCCTTTAGTATTAGCGATAATCTAAAATAAAATAGCAAACATGCTTTTTCGTAAATATTTATAACACGCATTAATTCATTGTTAAAACAATACTTACAGTAACTAACATAAACCATTGGGAACACATTTGTATTGTGCTTGAAAGAATTTCAGCAAAAAACATTCGATTGTAAATATCTTCAATAGATTGTGCACATCTTGCAAAATATTAAATATTAATAAACTAGTATTTAAAAGAATGAAAAAGTTGTGTTTACTAAACAATTAAATAATAATTAACTAGATATACTGCATAAATTTCGTTTTATAGAAATTATAGAAATTATTTAATAAGACGGGCTATGTGTTATTCTACCGATAAATAACCATGTTATACGGTATTTTTTATTTTGAATAATAATGTTTATATCGTCACTTCCGAATAAAAAGGCTTCATATGCGAATCCGGTTGAAAAAAGCTTCATCTCGCAATCCGGTTGAAAAAACTTTATCTCGGTATCCAGTTGGAAAAGGCTTTATGCCAGAATCCAGTTGGAAAAGACTTTATCTCGGAATGCGGTTGAAAAAGGCCTTATCTTGGAAGCCAGTTGAAGAAGGCTTTATGTCACAGCAATTTTTTTGATTAAATATATTATAAGTAAAATTTAACCTGTTTAAACTTTCATGTCTGTTGACAATGGAGCTCAGTCGTTCATGAAACTTTTCTTTCTCGATTTTTAATTCTCCCTTCTCTTCGCTGCAGGGTACAACATCGACCAGTTGATCCCTCAAATTGGCAAACTGACTACACAGATGTAACACTAGACCAATGAAAAGACAGTAGATGCCGGAGAATGCCAAATTCCCGAGGAAGATAGAGGCATACTGCCATAGCCAAGTTATCTCGTAGGCCGGAGTGGATTTGTCGTCGTAAGGAAAGTACGAATCCAAAAGTGGCATACGTCTCTCGAATGCTGGTAAGAGACCAAGTTCCTGTGCGATTCGAAAGAGCGTGTAAATATGCACTGTCATATTGCCGAGGATGAGGCACACTACGTAGATTCTGTTGGCTGTCTTTGAGTTCTCCTCCATCGTCTCAGTCTCTTTAATTGTCCTCTTATTGTTCCAGTCTTTTTCAGCAAATTCAATTAGCAGTGCTATGTCTTTGAAGTACAAATTGTTATATATCGAAACATAAAATTTCAAATAAATAAGATGTCTTTTATTTAATCAAATATTTTATCACAATTAATTATAGTTTTATCTGCTGCTGTTTTAAGTAATGGAAGGATAATTGAAATCTCTGAAGATTAAAAGATCTTTGATTGAATTTCTATAAGAGAAGTACTTTTATTACGAAAAGTTGTTTATCCTCATAAAATGTATACAATAATTACTTAGTTCTCAGTATATATTAGCTAATTTTTATCAAATGTGGATGATTTTTTTGGCGAGGACCCACTAATTTGTATATAATTGCTACGAGCGTAATTGATAAGTTTAAAAAAGTTCTAGTAATTGATAAAAAAGAAAAATTATTTGATTAAAATGTATCAAAAATAATATTTTCAAAAATACCTGATCTGCAATTGCGAAAAAGAAGCATTTTAAATACAAGTATTGCTATAGAAAAGTCACACGTTGAAATTATTTGACTCATTTCATCAACATCTCCCCAGATCATAATTAATTTAGTAGTTTGTGCGACGTTTATAAACATAACAATTGTAAAAAAATTAAATGCATACACAAGTGATGTTGCAAACTTTTTTGATTCCGTAAAATGTGTATCGCACCAAAGTCCTGATATAGTTAAGCACGTTCGGCATACACCGAGAGCACGAATGAAACCTGGTAGACATTATAAAAATTTATAATGAAAGAAAAATAATGTTTCAGAAAGTACTAGAAATTATTCATTGAACGCTATTCCATATTGCTTATTTAATCACTTTTCATTTCCAATTTTAAATACGAAAAATTTTCATTTTGACCGTTTGAACTAATTGTAAAAAATAAAAAAAGTTTAATTTGAGATTGTGTGATATATATTTAGTATTATTATTTACATTGTTTTAGATTTATTAAGTTTACTACGAAATTCTATTATTTATTAGTTTAAAATAATGTATACCTGGATTATTCTCCATTGTGTCACCAGCATCTCAAATGGACGTCAAAAACTGAATGTCCATCGATAATGCAATCCTTCAAGTTCGTATTGTAACGGCGCATGCTCATTTCTATAAAAAAAGTGGGAGGAACTTGGGGAAAAAGGGGGATGTCTGAACACTTTACTGTTCTTTTTATTCAATAGGAAATATTTAAACGGTTGTGACGATCGAATACAAAACTTGGTTCTTACTTCTGAAGGAACCGAAAATACGGTTAGAAAATATTTAATGTAGTGCTTCTTATTAATTTAGTGTTTTTTATTAACTTTCGTCTTATTTCATTCCATTTATTCAAATACCGATAAAATTTCTCTAATTTCTAAATTAGTTTAAAAATGACAAAAACAATTAAAAAATATTTAAAAACATGATGACTTACAAACATGAAGATTTACGTTTGGTAAATATTTTTCTGTTTTTTTGTACTAAATTTTCTATCAAGAAAAGTGTTTTAGTAGTAGTGTAACACATTTTTTAATAAACATATTCTTTTAAAAAGCCAATGTGAAAAGCATGTAATTAAATGTTTATTTTGCATTAATGAAGGTGCCTCATTTAAATTAAATGAACTAAAAACTGTAATGAATTGTTTAGTATACGTAATTTTAAATTTTTTGTAAGGAATACGTAATTTTATTCGTGAGTTGCTTCAGTTTATTTAATTTAAATAAGGTACCTATCTGTATTATTAGAAAATAAACATTTGCATTTTTAATAAATTAAAAAATTAAGCAATATAACTTATATATAATAATTTAAAAACAAATTTTACAAAATTTAATTGAATATCAAATTAGCTTTGTGTAAAAGATTACGATTAATTTTACAGATGTAATAAAATAAATAAATTGTATTGAATCCATGAATATATTTTTTTAAAAGATAAATATTCTTTATTTAGCTATTGACCGGTTAGTTAATATAAGCTTTTCTTAGCATAGTTTTTGGTAATCTCTTACATACATATTTTTTTATATTTTATACTTAAAACTTATATTGTTAAAGCTCTATTTAAATTAATAAGAATATTTTTTGAAAAAATATTGTTCATTTAAAAAGTATTCCTAAACTTTTTGTATTTTAAATAAAATATATATGGCTCTAATGAAAATTGTTAACGGTTTATGCTGTCTCACTCGCTAGTCTGTCTCTGACTGCTAATAATATTGATAAATACCCACCAGCAGTTTTTAAGATCTGAAATAGTATAACATAATGTTAATTTTTCTATTTTATGATATTGCTAATCTTCGAAATGTAATTGATTTTAAATTCCATATGTATAGTAACGATGAATTATTAAATAAATCTATGGATGTTTTGGTTAGCATAACTTTTAATGGATGATTAAGTTCGTGAAATGATGCTCACTTTTGCGTAAAGCTCCAAACCAAAAATAAAAAGTTTTCCGGCTGTAACTTGCAATGGAGTTTTTGCGCGCTGCATTATTATTAACAACAACCTAGCATCCTTTGGAGGTAATTTATACCATTCACAACTATAAGCAGCTTCAAAAATCGACATACTCTACGAGAAAAATTCGTATTTAATTTTTCATAATGCCACAACACAATGTACGTACAAAATTTTATCCAGTAATTCATATACTTCGTTTTGTAATTTTTCCGCAACATAGCAACAAGCAAACAAATGATAGCCACTATGCGTTGTGAAAATCAACAAAAAAACAATTTGAAGATACGGTAAACCACCTTCAGTATTTGAAATAACCTAAAATGACAAGTTGTTGCATTCTGTTAATGAATAAATTGAATTTATGCAATTTCGTTACTTACAGTTACTAACATCAACCACTGCGAACACATCTGTATGGTAGTAGAAAGAATTTCAGCAAGAAACATTCGATTATAAATTTTTTCAATCACTTCTGCATATCTTGCAAAATAATAAATAAAACCATGTACATATTTCTCTTATAGAATGTTAATGAAAAAATAATGATATTTCAATATCTTAAGACAGGTGAGCCCAATTATGTTTGGAAGATGTTTAGGAAAAGTTATGTTTAGATAAAGTTTGGAAAAAATTATGCAATGAGATAATGTCAAACTTTTCAATTCATAATAAAAGATTTTAATAAGTTTGGGAAATCTTTTGCATAGTTTTTATCAATTACTGTCTTAACTGATAAAGTTTAAGAAATCTACGGCACAAGTTATTGAAGAGTTCAAGATTAGTTTTTGTAAATATTGGCTAAATTTATACAAGTTAACAAAAAATTTGTAAAAACTAAACTAAATTTTTTAATTTTTTTCAGAAATTCACAATGAAAAAGAAGATTTTCATAATCTCCCACCCACCCAACCTTAGTGCCTCACTTTGAATTATAATTTTGAATATAATATATGGCTGTATTGAATATAGCCTAGATCGATTATTTTTACTGAGTATCATTACACGACACCTAGAGGTCAACACTCGCATTTTATTAGTATAAAATCTTTCAGAAAATGAATTAACGCGTTATAATCGTATGGATCCTGCAAGACCCACTTAATAAAAAATGCTGTAAAAAATCGAAATTAAATAACTCTCCAACTCTAAATCATTCGTCATGTTCTTGGGTCTAAAACGAAGTCGGACAAATATATAGTAATATGAAAAAAATAAAATTTTCAAGATAATATCGTCGGGTGGGAGAAAGAACGTCCTATCTCAGCTCAGCGCGTAAGAACGTCCCATTTGGGCTCAACGTCAACGCACGGAGAGGGGACGGTCTTACACACCGAGCCGAGATAGAACTTTCTTACGCGCCGAGCTAAAATAGAATACGACACGGCTAGTACCTGGTTAGGTTTGTGATATAAGTTGTAAAGTAATGAGTAGAATAGAATACTGTATTTACATATCAAAGAATGAAAATATAAAATGTTTTCGAGTTATTCTCTTACTATATTTTATGAGATTTTCAAACGAATACCATGTGTGGGGTGTATTTAAAGAAAGTTACAAAATAAGTAATACTTGTTTAATCTGTCATGCCTCTTGACAATGAAAGCCAGTTTCTCCTGAAACTCCTCCCCTCTTGTCTTCTTCTCGCCATCTGTCTCATCCACGACGATTTGTACCAGTCGCGTCCTCAAATTGCTGAACTGACTGCACAGATGCAGTATTAGACCGACGAATAAGCAGTACATGCCGGTGAAGGCCATGTTGGCCAGAGCAGCGCCGAGGTATTGCATCACCCAAGTGATCTCGTAGACCGGCGTAGGTTTATCGTCGTACGGGAAGTATGAGTCGAAAAGAGGTAGCCTCTTCTCTGGTGGCCCAGGTAGGAAACCTAGCTCCTGGCCAACCCGCAAGAGTGTGTAGCTGTTGACGGTGCAGTTGCCGAGGAAGATACATGCTATGTATATCTTGTTCGCCGTGCGTGCGTTACTTTCCATGCGCTCGGTTTCGTCGGACGTTCTTGGCGCTTCCCAATCGTTCTCGGCAAATTCAATCAGCGGCGCCAAGGCTTTCCAGATGGATTTGATTTTAATTGTTAATAATTATTATCAATACGTGATTATGATGATTTTGTAGAATTCGTATTATGTGCTTCAATGAAATCTAGCATTTCAATTTGTAGATATTTTTTACAAAAGCAGAGGAAAAAATTCTGAGATACATTAGAGTAATAAGAATATGAGCTTCAGGACCATCAAATTTATAGGTGGTTTAAAAGCATGGCAAGATTATTTTAGGTGAGAAAATTATATTGTCTTTTTCAAAAATTTATAATTAATAATTTATTATAATAATATTTATATAAATATTTTTCAAAGTTTCTTGCTACTTATATGTTTAATTAAGTTTTTTTTATAAAATAAGGCCAAGAGAATGTGTGGACAAGTTAGGTTTATGGCCAAATTAGTTACAGTAACCTTATTTCATTAAATCAAAATTAAGTATTAAAAAAAATATTAATTGATGTAGGTGCGTCATTAAAATTCGAAGATTATCTCGAACAATTTTTAGCTTGTACTTTTATTCCGCAATGTTTATCAAAGATTTTCAAATTAAAAAGTGAAGATACTCTATATATTTTAAGATTTATTTTAAAGTAGTAACATTAACGGTAGGTATAAATCGCATTTACAGTGAATATGTTAATGATATAATTAATAAAATACCTGTTCTATAACTCCGAAAGACTAACATTTTAATCACAACTATACCAATTGAGAAGTCTGCCGTCGAAATAATTTGACTCATTTCATCAAAGTCTCCCCATATCATGATTAATTTTACAGTTTGCGCGATGTTGATGAAAGCCACAATTATAAAAATATTTATTGAATATATTATTGTCGTTAATAACTGCTTTGATTCTGTAAAGTGTGTATCACTCCAAAGTCCTGATATGGTTAAGCAAGTTCGGCATACGCCTAATTCGTGAACGTAACCTAATATATATATAAACTTGTAAAATATATTTAAAATTATCAAAATAAATTTAAAGCTAAAAAATAAATGCCTTTTAAAAAATAAATACATAAAAAATATCAAGAAAGAAATAAAGAATAAAAATTTATATGTCTGTTGGTTTTTTTCTTTTTTTACAAAGAAAGTTTGACAATAAATAATTAGGCAATTTAAATTACAATTCAAATAGAAATTTCTAATAATTAAAAATATGTTTATGTATATTAAAATTTGTATATGTCCACCTGGATTCTCGTCCATTGAGTCCCGATCACCGCAATGGAAACTAAAAAACTGAATGCGCATCGATAATGTGATCTTTCAAGTTCGTATTCTGACGGCGCATGCTCCTCCATTTCTGTAAAAAGGCGGGAGGAACTTGGGGGAAAAAAGGAGGGAGTTTATAACATATTACTTCGTTCTTTTTAACTTAGTATATAAATTTCTTTAAATGCTTGAAAGAACACAATTTAGAACTTTCTTTTTCAAAGAAGAACAGAAAAATTGTTCAGTTTTGGCTTTACATCAAAATGTATTGCATCCAAGAGAGAATTTCGTATTATTTTATACATTTTTTATGAAGAAAAATTTTTATTTTTTACGTCATACATTTTTCATCGAAACTCTCAGAGTAAAAATTAGTAAAATACTATCATCTTATCTAAAAATGTTTAATATAAGGATCTTTAATAAATAATTATTTGTTTGGTGGAAATAGTAAAAAAAAGTGATTATTATTTGTTTAAGTTATATTCAAGTGTCAGTGTGTTGCAGGTACGGCCTTATACATTTAATATATAATTGCCTTATGTATCATGCATGTAATTATCGTACAAACTTTTAACGCCAAAAGGAAGTTACACTCAATAAAGCAACTCGTAACGGTGTATGTGCTACAGCAAAATATATTTTGCTTCATGGTTTAACCGTTTTCAAAATTATTTCATAATATACAAGTTATGTAAAATGACCTCGTGCAAAGGTAATTGAAACATATTTCAAATTTTATATTCATAAACATTGAATGCTTTTTGATAGTTTAAATAAATATTAAGCAAAAACATATAGCAAAAATTCATATTATAGAATTTTAAACAGTGAAAACAAATTTTTTATATTCTAAAGAATGTACCTCATAATGAAGGTTGAAAATTCGTATTACTCTAATATAAATGATACAAAAATATATTTCAAAAAAATTTTGCATACAAAATTAATCATATATTTTATTAATAAAGCGGTCAATATTGTGTATTTCCTTTTTGGGTATTAAATTAATAGGAAATAGTATACATATATAATCATTAACATTAACTGTAAAATAATGAAAAAGATATTGATCAATAATTCAATGTTTTTGACCAGATAGTTTAGATTCAAATACATGCATAATTTGTTAATTGTATTTTAGTAAATTAATAAATCAAACCAATTTCTATATTATTTATAAGCGTGTTTCTTCTGCTACTAAACAGTATTAAAAAATGTGTACAATAGTTGCTGTTACAAAGGTGAAAATAAACATTAAATTTATAATCAATTTTTAATCGTGCTGATTAAGAACCTAAAAATATTCAGTATAATTTAATGTTATGTATATAAATTAATAGTCCTGAAGAGTGAGGAAAACACATATAAACATCATTTGGATTAGAAAAATTTTGTTGAAATTTTCGTCAATAAGGTCAGTGGATCTATTTTAAATACGTATAAATTTATTTTTTATATAAGCCGAAAACATAAATAAAAAAATCCTTAAAATTTTTCATAAACTTAAAAAATAAAAAATAAATATAATTTCTAATGTTTTATGTTGCGTTACCTGCAAAGATCTTGATGCTGTTTGAGCACAGACCCAAGGACTTTCGAAAACGGACATCTCCTTTCCTCTCGTAGTTTTATGAGCTCTTTAATTACGAGAGTTGCCCGCTGAAGTGCAACGTAGTGAATATAAAGTAACCGTCGTAGATGACGAACGAATAATTATCAGTTTTTAAATCGCCAATTATAGATTACTGACATAATCTTGAGCGAATTGAATCAGTAATCCATATTTAGAGATTTAAAAACTCTTTTAACCACATTTTCGTTAAAAAACCTATCTCAGTTTTACAGAAAAAAAAAGTGCAAGTAACGCAACTTTAGCTTTTTTAGGACGCTATGTTAGGCTCTACCACCTTGAATTTTGAAAAACTCATAAGTGTATTTTATAGCTTACGTTCCATCGACGAAAAATTTTCACTCTACAGAGAAATCTTTCATCGGCTTTGATGCGTAAATTCAGATGGAAAACAATCATTGTTACAAAAAAACAGCTTTTTTGTTAAAGAAATTATTATAATTTTTTTAGATCATATTTTTAAGAAAATCTGATAGCAAAAACTCGAAAAGCTCAAACTATTTTATCTCAAATATTGTGGTTTTTAAATTTTCTCCAGACCGCATTTCATAGAAATAATCCACTTAAAAAGTTACAAAAAAGTGTCCGTCTAGGCCAATTTTGTGCATTTGTCATGTTTTAAATAAATATGTAATAACTTTGATTGTTCTATCGAATTTTTTAATTAAATTATGTTTTAATTACACTATTTACAGTTATAGATAATTAACTATTATGTTTCTCCTGATTATAGTTTTTCTCTCATAGCAAGTAATACAGATAAGTATCCAGCCGATGTTTTCATAATCTACAACATACCGTTAATATCTTTGGTTAAATATCAATATTGCCATTACACGTATTATACAATTATTTATAGAAATGCAACATCTTCAAAAATACATACCGAACAAAAATACTCTAATGAAAATGGGACGAATTTTCCAACAGTAATTTCAATAGGTGCTTTTGTTTGGTTCATTATTATTATTAATAGTTTTGAATCTTTTGGTGACAAATTGTACCAATCTAATCTGAATGCTGAACGAAATAATTCTTCACTCTAAAGAAATATCATTTTATTAATCGAGTCTGAATCTACTTTAACTAAGTTTATTAAGTTTAGCAGAAAAAAATTAAATTTAGAGCTAATGAAAAATAATAATAAATATTCTACAATTTAAACATTTTTAAAATATCACATTATATTTCCTTTCTTTTCAATATAACTTGATGCTTGATCATAATTTATTTATTTAAAAAAATAAACTCACTTGCGTACGTATTTGTTCAGCTACAAAACAATATGTAAATAAACTGAACACGTTGGATGTTACCCACCAAGTAATAAACATCAAATTAGCGAGCCTCTTTGAGTCTTGTTCTCCAAAAATCTGAAAAAATCAAGCTCAATGGATAATCCAGAAAGCGATATTCAATGCTTTTTGTGTGTTAATGCCTAACCATTGTAAATTCGTAGCCTTGTAAAGTGATAAAAATGCATGTAAATACCATTTGAATAAGAAAAATTTTGTTGAAATTCTCTTCAATCAGACTAGTAATCTGCCAACATGAAAAAGGCTCATCTAACATACTCAATTATTCCTTTATTATTCCTTTTTGTACATAATAACATAGAGGATTTTACAATACCTGCAAAGGTCGCGATGTTTTTCTATCACAGGTGCGAGGACTTCTGCAAACGAACAGTTCTTTTCTTTTTGTGTATCTGTAATTTTCTCAATTTGGTTTTGTAAATTGTATAACTGCCCACTGAAGTGTAGCATAGAAAGGAAGAAATAGCCATCGTAAGCAATGAACGAAACATTCACAAAAGTACATGCCAAATACTGACTCGTAAAAAGTATGCGATGTAATGGATCTTCTTGATCATCAAAGTAAAAATCAGACTTTACAAACATGGGTTTCAGAAATGTTTCGTTCTTTGGTGTACGGCGAAAATCAATGTTCCAAATTATCAGCAAACGGATCAAGTTGATGTTTTGATTACCAACAGCTAAAATTATGCATAATACCATGATGATTTTAGTTAAACGCGCGTACTTCCACATAATAACTTGTTCTCTTATTGTGCTGGTTTCCCAATCTTTGGCGATTTTCAATAATAATTTCTTCAAACCTTGAATTATATTTAACGAATGATACTTGGTTACAATGAGAAATTCTTTTATTATAGTGTAATTTTCCAAATTATTTTTCTTCCAAAAACAATTCTAATGCTGTATTAAAATTGCAAACTTTTTACCTGGCCTATTATACCATGCTCCTAACAACTTCAATAACGAAATAATTTCCATGAGAATTCCCGTAGATAAAACTTCTATGACCGCATTCAAATCTCTTCTGATTTTATACAGTCTTCTTATTTGCGGTATCGCCAGTAAACATAAGATTACAATGACGGGAACTACGCGGTAACATCGCCTTAAAAAACTTTTGTCTTCTAGTGGCCAAAAATCAACTATTCGTGAAGCTAATCTTGTAGACCAAACACATTCTTCATATCCTGACGATTATTTTATTATATTATATTATATATTGCTAGCAGGCGGATGTTACTGATAAGTATAGGTATGACTTTAACTTATACAAAAAATCAAATTTTTTACAATGTTTTCTTCAATAACAAACCTACTTCCTAATGATTATGCAAAAATAATATTTACGAATTAAGAATAAAAAATTATATTTCTTTGAACAAACTTATTTGTTGCTGACTGCTTGAAATAGTTGTTTGAATTGCATTCTTCATAAACATGAAGACAAATATTTAAAAACAATTGTAATTAATTACAAATTTTTTTTATACCTGATTCCCACGAATTCGCAACGGAACGTTTTTTCTCAATTTCCTTCTCTACCATAGTTGAAAATAAGTCTTCTTTATTGTCAGCTCCCAAAGAGCAAACTGAAACTCTGGCCCGAATAAAATATCAATTCTTTTTATGAAATTTTACAAACGGCGCATGCTCAGCGATACGTGCTCCTGTGCGGCATTAAAAAACTATGAAGGAGCATTATTTTTGCATTATGCATGCGCAAAGTTATGGCATGCTACTGTCGACGTCAAGAACTGATATTATATGTTGTGAGCAGTTTTTTTTTACTCTTAAGGTACCACGAACCTTTACTTTGAAGTATTTGCAGAGGTAAAATGATCTTTTCGTATGGTAGAATAGTTCAAATTTAAAGTGTTCATAAAATTTTATTTTGTTGAGTTTTTCTTGGAATTTATTGAATACCTACAATAAGAATATTTGTAAGAAATAGTGGATTTTTTAGAAATCGTTAATTTAACCAATTATACCGTGAAATATTGTTTGAATTGATTAACTAAAAATTATTTTTTTTTATAACTTTAGTGCCACATAACTGTGTTTAATTATAGAATGTATATTTACACAATTATAATAATAGCATTTAAATTTAGAAAATAATTCAGAATAGTTTTCGACGAACGAGTTTACTATTTCTCAATAATTAATTTTGAATAAAATTACCTTTGGAATTATATTGCTAAGAAAATTTTGAAAACTGTAATATGAGATCTAGTATAAGATTTCATATTAGATCTCACATTAAATCTTACATTTGATCTTACATGGGATTCTCGAGGTAGTGGGAACCAAGCTTATATAAAGAAAACAATATCGACAGTCTCATATTAATTATGTGATATATTGTTACTGTTGAACTATGGATAATTTGTTTTGATACTTGCAGACCTTGCCAACATCCTACATATTTTTGTCAGCTACAAGAATATTGATTGGTAAAACACATCACTGAGTAATTAGCGTTCGATAATCCAGAACAATGCAGGATGTAAATGAACAACAAGTTTTTCACAACAAGTTCTTTTGAGGTAATTTATACAAATATAATTTATAACATGATAATATGTTCTATACAACAAAATTTGTTCTTAAAAAATGCACAGCATGAATAAAAAAATCATTTAACAGTTTTGGATGTCCTACAGAATTTTTTACCAGACATTATTGTAATTACAATACCTACAATTTTATACAACTATCGTACTCTAGCTGGTTACAGTTTATCTCTCATAGCAAGTAATACTGACAAATATCCAGCCGAAGTTTTCATAATCTATGATATATCATAAACATTTTTTAATATTTACCAGCAAATTAAAAATTCTAAATGCTAATATTAAACAAATACGTACCGAGCAGAAATATTCTAGTGAGAAAGGAACAAATTTGCCCACAGTAATTTCAATTGGTGCTTTTGTCCGAGTCATTATTATTATTACCATTTTCGAATCCTTTGGTGGCAAATCATACCATCTTATTTTAAATGCTGAACGAAATAGTTCTTCACTCTAAAAAATATGTTTCTATAACTTGAAATACCTATCTTATTTGAAAATGCTATAGTTTTTAATTCTAAAAGTATTTTATTATATACTTTGTTTCATTTTATGTTATATATCGTTTTTAAATAAATGGATAGCGTGGTAATAGTTGAGTCAGAATAGTGAACTTGATAATGAGTGGGCTGTAAAAGTTAAATTTACCTGTGTACGTATTTGTTCAGCAACAAAACAATACAAAAAGATACTAAAAATGTTTGATGTTATCCACCATGTAATATACATCAAATTTACTACCAGTTTCGAGTCTTGCTGACTTACAATCTGAAAAATAAATTATTCGTAACGATAGCCAGATATGATTGGTTCATAAGTTTTAATATCTAACCATCGTAAATTCGTAGCCTTGAAGAGTAAGAAAAATACATGTAAATATCATTTGAATGAGGAAAATTTTGTTGAAATTCTCTTCGATAAGGCTAGTATACCTGTAAATATTAAAATGGTCTGCTTTAATACCAAATGAGTTTGGTTTATTGATAATCTGACCACATGACTAAGATCAATTAATTTTTCCTTTTTTAATATTAGGACTTTGTTTATAATACCTGCAGAGATCCCGATGTCGTTCAACTACAGGTGCAAGAATTTCCGAAAACGCACACTTCCTTTCGCCATATCTTTCTACGACTTCTTCTATTTCTTTCTGCAAATTGTATAATTGGCCACTGAAGTGTAACATTGAAAGAAAGAAGTAGCCATCATAAGCGATAAACGAAACATTTACGTAAGTACAGGCAATGTATTGACTGGTGAACAGAATCTGATGCAATGGAGATACTTGCTCGTCAATGTAAAAATCTGACTTGACGAACATTGGTTTAATGTACGTTTCGTTTTCTGCTAAATGATGAATGTCAATGTAGCAAAGTATGAGCAAACGAATTAAGTTTACAGTGTGATTGCCAGCAGCAAGTACCATACAAAACACCATGATAATTTTAGTTAAACGCGCATATTTCCACATTATAATTTGTTCTTTTAGTGTACTGACTTCCCAATCTTTGGCAATTTTTAATAGTAATTTTTTTAACCCTTAAATTGTTATACATTTGCGTTATATATTTGCGTTATCTTTCAAAGTTCTTAAAAAATAATCGTATTATGTTATATAAAAAGTTTTCGAAACAAGGTCGTATAATTATTACCTGGTCGATTGTACCATGCTCCTATCAATTTCAACAGCGATATTATTTCCATGAGAATGCCTGTAGATAGGACCTCTATAACTGCGTTTAGATCTTTTCGAAATTTATACAATCTTCTTACTTGTGGTACAGTCAGTAAACCCACAATTAAAACAATGGGTACGGCTCGATATGATAGCTGTAGAAAATTTTTTTTCTCTAACGGCCAAAAGTCCACTAAACGCGAAACTAACCGTGTGGACCAAACAGATTCCTCATATCCTAATAAACATTTGATAAATTTGCTTTACATAATGTCGCAAAGTGAATGTAATGGCTAATATTACGATGATCAGTAGGTGTTGTCTATTTTTAATGCCAGGTATACAAAAATGAGGTAAATTGTTTTTAAAAATTATTTATAAGAAATAAAAAAAATGAACTGTAGCTGTAATCTTAGTATTGAACATTAAAACATTAATAACAGATCTTGAAGCAACGAATAAAGATGATTGAAACTGCCTATATTTAACAGACTTTTTAAATATTTTTCTACCTGATTCCCATGTCTCTACTGCAGGACGTTTTTTCTCATCTTCCTTCCCTTCCATTTTTTTAAATAAGTCTTCTTCACTGTAAGGCCTTAAACTGCCAACTAAAACATCTGATCGTACAGGGTAATATTCCTCTATATCAAATTTTCAACGACGCATGCTCCGCTATGTCGGCTCCTGTGCCGCATTAAAAAACCAGACAGGAGCATTATTTTTACATTATGCATGCGCAAAGTTATGGAATGCTATCATTAATAGCAGAAACGGAAATTAGTAGTTACGAGTAGCTTTTTTTACTTCACATATACCTTTGCTTCCACGAATGGAAAAGGAAGACTGATTTTTTAGAATGTCGAAACAGTTCAAATTTAAAGTGTTTGAAATAAGCTTTATAATATACTGTAAATGTTAAAAAATTGGTTTCGACTAAAATATCGTACAGATAATACATTAATACGTGTGGACGATTGTGTATTATTAAAAGAAAGTTGCACAGTGAACGTTATATTGTGATCTTCTTAATTAGCGCGGTATATATTAGTAGTATAAAGTGATAGTTATGACAGTTATTAATTTATTTTTTAT
>JAPYZO010001021.1:0-20152 GCA_030522905.1 Torymus flavipes | reverse complement strand
TACAGTGGAAAGTTTTTAAAACACCGTTCAGGGGCCTCGCATATCTGAATGTGAGTACTAACGCGGGCGCGCGCTGTGGTAGTAGTTACAGAGTAGGACTAGGTCAGGCACGCTCTTACACCATCTACAGGTATACTTACAGCACTTCTTTACCCGGCTGTACGGAAATTTTGTTAACTGCAGCTGCTCTCGCGCGCTTTATATTTTTCCCATGCGGGAAGCCCCCGTCGGGAACGTTACAATGTAAAAGTTCGTGCGCTTGGGGATTATCGTCGGTACTTTGTCAATAGTTCAGTACATTTTTCGTCGAGACATATCGCAGCTGATTATTCCCACTATTTGCTATTGGTAACATTCATAGACAATCAGTCAAGTTGAAAACATTTTATTTTATCTTGCAATTCCTTTTCAAACCCTGTCTTGGACATTGTATATTGTTTTAGTATTCCCTAATTAACTTTACAATACTTTATTATTTTCTAGTTTAACAGACTATTTCTACATCACTGCGAGTGCCCTTATATGATTTTTATTATACTTTATTTTACCCGAACAAAGAAAATCCCAAATGTGTTTTTGTGCACTCTATAAATAAATAAAATTTATGTACAGAGTAAAATTTTCTTAAAATAATATTGACATAACCTTCAATCATCCAGGACGCATTGGACGATATCAATCTCTATCTCTCCCGCTTTCTCGATGCAGTTTTTCTCCTTTCTTAACCCATATCCTTTTTCTCTAGTTTCCCCTCGTTTTTCTTCCGCCTCGATACACCGTGAAAAAGCAAGCTCGCGACGCTGGTACCCTCAAATTGAATGAAAATCAATCTCTTGGACCCTAATCAGGTCGTACACGTAACTTTCCCTGCTATACGGCGAGCGCCTTATTGAAAAAGTATTACGAGGTCGCTCATGAAATTCTCGAGAAATTTTAAAATATTTTAGAACTCACTTTTTGTTCACGCACTTTTTCCACTGATCCATATATTCTCCTGCGAAAGTGCAAAGGAGACCGGGAGTATAACGGCAAGGCGACTGGTACGAGGTTGTAAATTCAGTTTTAATAAGAAAACTAGTTCCAAACGTCGGCGCCAGGAGCAGAGCGTTCGAGCAAGAGCTAATCGTACTAATGTAAGTTTAATCTCGAAATTCGGGAAGTCTGGCCTGACGAAATTCGTGGCTCTCTAATTGACTGGCATTAATGCCGAGTCTAATCAACGAGTTTGAGGATTCTCGGATGACTGGCTTCCTACGGATTTCCAGCGAGCATACGGCGCTAGGAAGGTTACGGAGAGCGACATACCCCGTCTTAGGGATGTATGCAATTTTCCCAGGAATAGGAAAATTATTGTTTTAATTAGAAACGCTTGTATTCTGATCTCGGGTCTTGGAAGTCGGGCTTAAAATAATACCGGTAGTTTAACAATCTGCATATATTACTGTATGACTTAAAAATAAAAATATCACACGTTTTAATAATAAACAGTTTCTTTCTTGTAAACTCCTTGAATTTCATTTATAACTATACCTTTTCCAAAGGGTATGAACATACTTCATTTTATACTACATAAGCAGACACGTACCTCACATAGGAACGAAACGTCGTACCCCCAATCCCACATGTCCACCGTCGCAAAAAGCATTTCAGCATAATTCCGCCGGCTGCGCTACGTGGAAATATCGAGGGATCCCGAAACGTCCACCGCTGAGAGCAAAATCTCGTTCTTACCGTCATCCGCTCGCGACCGCAATAATATACGTTACGCAGAAATATTGGCGGGAGAGAGGAAGCGAGCCAAATCTTGGCAAGCTTGCGTTCCCCTATATCACTGCGCGATCCTCGTTCGGCCCCTGCTAAATTCATACCGGCGCGAAGTCGATCGATCAAAACGTTTTCACTTTTCCGAAAGGACTACTATATATCCCGGCAATTCGAAAGTGCCGAATGGTACGCGAGGATTGACTTTGGGTGGCGCCAAATCGCTTTATATACCATAAACATTTTTTTTTCTTTTTTCGACGGGTGAGGATATCAGGTCGATTGTGCGCGAAAAGTCATGAAAGCTGCGGTTCATTACGAAATTGCGGTTAACAAAAGAACGAGTGGAAGTTTTCCTTTGTACTGGTTATTTCGCCTTTGGGCAAACAAAAGCGTGGTTTCGCGTTGACGCAAACTATTGTAAGTTACGAAACTTGCTCTACCCAAATAACGAGTTCAAGTCAAGCTCTCGTATTAATTTAGTTCGGCAAAGACATTTAATTTCAACTTTAGAAATCGTCGCCGGTCATTTATGCATGGACAAACAATCACATACATACACATGCACGGATGCCTATATATATACGTGGCACAGTGGACGACGGATGAACAAAAGCGAATTCGAGAACAAAGCTATCCGGCGACTGTGAGAGGGAAAAGAATTAGACGGAGAACACTAGGGTCGAGAGCAGGAGAGACAGGTAGACACTTTCCAGCGCGAACTTCCGTGAGCGAATTGGAATTTTAGCCGCACGCGCTTGGAGACAGTCGGAAAACCCTTTGGATGCGCCCCCCTCTGTCCCCCCTCTCTCCCTCTTTCACTCTCTGTTTCGCAATTCTCAGCTCACCGTTAATTACTATCGCTACTTGTGTGACATTCCCTCACTCTTTCCGAAGTTTTTTCCACCAACGTGCTATCTCCATCGAACCTCTCGCGTCTCCAGACTCACCAATAGAGTTCTACCTTTACGATTCCATGTATCCCGATGCAATGTACCTCCTCTGTATCCCGCTTCCCGCGGTACTTCCCGACCTGTTTGTTCCTTCTCTTTCGCTCGTTGCGCGCTCGACTCTTCTATACCGCGGACAGGAGAAAGAGAAAAACCAAGTCACGAGAGAGCGCGCAGCTCCACTTGGCACTCGTTCAAATTTACCCCCGTGAAAGTCAAAAGAATGTACCTCGAAATGTGAGGAGAGATCCCTGCATTTTGAGTGGCCCCGACACTTTCTATCGTTGGAATAATTTCATTTTTTTTTTGTTCTCTCTCCTTGCTGCTCGTTTTACATTTCTATTATCGCGTAAGCCGCGGCGAAATGCTGTTTAAGGAGAAGTTAATGGATCGTGGGCGAGTGACGAAATGCAATTTCGGGTGCTAAAGTTTAATTTGACAGTGAAGAGTCTCAACGTTAAAACGTACGTATATTTATTACACGACAGCATGTTTATTGATTCGGGTATTTTAAAATCTGTTATAGATAATGTTTACAAATGTGTACTGGATCACTGAAAGTTTTAATTATCAGAAAATATAGTACTTATAGTTATATAATATAAAAATTTACGATATTATAATATTTAGGGTTACAGGGCATATATTACGCAGTTAAGCGCAAAAGCATCGCGTCGTTGGGGGGCGTAATTTCGTAGCTTTAAGATTTATCTCTTTCAACTAGGCCTGTGGAAACTTTATTACGGTAATTGTTCTCAAAAGAGGGAGGGGATCCTCCACAGCGAGCTGTTGTAACTCGCGCGATACCAGGTGTAGCCCCAATTTATGGGTCAGTTTTCTCTTTTTACTACTTAAGTGCTTGAAATTTCGTCTTTAAATGGCCACTAAAAATTACGTTATATTTTCCACTTTTCACCACGAAATTGACTACTTCTAAACTCGCTTTTGGATTTAGAACAACTTGCAGTTTTGTGCGTGCTACGTAAATTTACAATTTAATATTTTGATAGTATCTAAATTGAAAGTAACTTTGTAATCATTCGCAAAAATAAATTGGAGCTATTCAGAAATGTTTCACTAATGTTTAAAATTGTAAATATATTTAAAACTAGAAGTCTAGACCACCCAAAGTACTTCAGTCCGGGTGGAGCCGGACGCTGGGTCCGCATGTTCGGATCGTGAACACGGCTCCCCAGTCACAGTAGAATCTTGCAGGTCGCAGCTTCGCTAGGAACAAGTCGGCTACGTTGCGGAGAATACGGGAATTTTTGTACAACAATTTAAGCTACTGCGTTTATGACTTACCAAAACAAATTGTTCATGACTGGAAAAAGTTTGTGTGTGTGTGTGTGTGTGGGCACAAAATCAATTTCAATTCACACGAATATATACATTCTAAAATAATACTAAAATCAATCGATGATACAATCGCAATACACAATAAAAGAGAAAGTCAAGAAAGCTAAACAAGTTAAGTTATAATGAATTGTTAGCACTTTCTTTATGATTATATCATTATTCAAATTTTGATAAATCGCCTTTTCTTCAAATAATTAATTAAAGCCCATAAAAAAGTTATTACCCCATAATAAAAA
Source organism: Torymus flavipes (assembly GCA_030522905.1). NCBI lineage: Eukaryota > Metazoa > Arthropoda > Insecta > Hymenoptera > Torymidae > Torymus > Torymus flavipes. The sequence goes on along the minus strand of JAPYZO010001021.1, from coordinate 15,846 downwards.
GTGTAAAGTCAACGTCGAGGGAAAAATTATTCAAACTTTCCCATCATATGCCACGGACCAGTAATTTCGACGTCGCTGCCCACTGCTCATTACTACCGTTTACATTCTCTCAAACAATAGCTTCGCGATCTCCTCATTAATCCAGCGTGCCGAATGCAACGTCAGCCCGCACGTGCGCACGCGGGCGAAAAATCAACCCTTGAACTGCGAATCTGCGTGCACGCGCATCAAAGGCAGAATGCTCGCGTACCTGTCAGTCCAAAGTTATATTACCACACTCACGCACACTGTCGCCCCCAACAAGTCCTGGAAATTTGCGATACCAACATACATGTACCATCACACGCACTCGCGCGTATAAATCGGACTTGCGCGTGTTTGTACGCGTGCGTTTATCGAGGGCCGGACACTCTTTGTCGCTAAGGTACGGTTCTGTGTGCCTTTGCGATGCGCCGGCTCTAAAGCGCTCGCCGTTTCGTATACGTACACACGTACATACACATGTGCGCCTGCGAGCTTGGGGCGGATTGTATACACGCTCGGGATATATTGCGCGCACGTGGATGTTCGCGAATAAACAGGCCGAGTTTTGCGGACTCGTTTCGAAGTTTCCACGTGTGTGTTTGACTGTATGTGTGCATAATTGCGTTCGGATGTGCGCGAGCGCCTGTGCGTGTGCACCCTATGAATCTCTCTCTCTCTCTCTCTCTCTCTCTCTCGTGTGGGTGTGGGCCCTGGCGCCGCTCTAGTTCGATATCCGTAAGTAGGGCATGAACCCGTGCGCGAGCTCGCCGTCGTATAGCCCAAGATAGAGAGGGAAGCGAAGATGTACACGTGTGTGCATGTGTGAGAGTGTATATATGCGGATGCCGAATCTCGGTGCTTGGTACGTATGTAAAATCCCCGTATACCTAGCGGCGCTCTGTCGCGAGTTTTAATTAGGGGCTTTAGCTTGGGCGCGGGCCGCATTTTGTTTTACGTCCTGTCCCGTGCTCTCGGTCTCTCTCTCTCTCTCTCTCTCTCTCTCTCTCTCTCTCTCGCTTTTTATACCTCCTCTGTGATGCTCGCTCGTACATGGTGGAGGGAAAATGGTTTGGACGATTAAAGTGGTTTTTCTCTCTCTCTTTCCAAGCCGTGGTACAGTATGTGTGTGTATGTGTGTGACCTAGAAATGCGATACGGGCGGATGGGTAATTTGGCTTGCGACTTTGTTTCGTATGTATAAAGGGAAAAGATAATAGAGTTTGGATTTGTAATGAAGAGAAGCTTTTGTAATTAAGCCGGGGTATGTATAGAAATAATTGTGAGATTTTTAGTCGCTTGGTTAGATTCAGATTATTTTATGGTACATATACAAGGGAAGCCGCTTAGAACACAAATGCTTGTTTTATCGGGATGTTCTTACGTCGCGACGGATATATGTCTCGTTATTCATTTCACTGAAAAATAGATATACAAACAGTTAGATAAAGTGATAATAATATTAAATTAGACTTAGTAGAAACTTTTTTTTTTTACTTTAAGGCTACCTGATGAAGTCCTTATTGTCAGCCTTATATAGTTCTTCAATTCATGGAAATTATTATGACTTTTATTAAATCCATCAAAACAAATATTTCATGTCCCAAAATTTTAGTTTATTTATGCATTTTAAAAACGAACGCTAAAAGCATAACTTTAAAATGCATGAAATGTCAATTTTTTTTACGCGTTTAGTTACATCCAGTTCTACCGGATATAGGATGGAATAATTTAAAATATATAAAGTTAGCTTTCGAGTATAGAATACAAAATATTTACATTCACGTATGTACACGTGTACCCATGTTATAATCTAGAATCCACGTATATGATAAAGTTTTATTACGATGTCTATTAGATACATTCAAAACTCATGCATCCGCATGCATACACAAACATCAAAACTGAATGAGCCATGCACGATACGATCTTTTTCATTCTCCTTTTCATATTCGAAATTAGCATATCATGCCTCGTCTAAATAAAGAAGCTATATATCGTGCGCGCGGATTTCTCAAATTTCTCAGACATTCAACGAGAAGGAGACAGATAAGATAAACTTGTATGAATAATAATACCTTGCATAACAGCACAATATATTTCATAATACCTTGTTACGGGCTGTCGAATCTAAGCATTACATGCGTGTGTGTCTTTGCATGCACTACTTTGTCGACTCGCGAGGAGTGGAAGAGCGAGATTTATGATTCGTGCAAAATTGTATGAAAGAACTTTGCTTGCACTTGCATAGTCGTCGCTCATCCACCGGTGCATGGCAAGAGGCACTCCATGGAAGATTAAAACGTGAGTTGTTTGTCGTTCCGACGACGTGTATATTCAAAGGAAATGAATAGATATCGAATGCCTCTTGCCTCTTTGCCTCGAAATACTTCCATCGATGTATTTTCAAACCGTACTATCAACAATAACTTTTTAATATAATTTGAAATTTTATCGTTTTATGAATAATTCGTATCAAAAGAATGCGCGAGCAACATCAATACCGACGACGAGTGCCAATAAAAAAAATAAGTAAAAACATCTCGCGCTTCGTAAATTTCATAAAAGTTAACGAGCTAGATTATAAGGCGAGGCAGGCGAGTTTAAAATTGTTTTACGAGATCCCCGCCCCGCTTGCTCCCCTCGTCAACGAGTATCAATTTGCCGCGCGCTTGACGTCGCCTCTCTAGCGAGTTGATAAAAAAGAAAAGAGCAGCGAGAAATAGAAGGAATCCGTAATTGTCCGGGATATCGCGTGATGCGCCGCGATTTTATTAATCCTACACGCGCGCGCTTGCTTGCTTGCTCTCATTCCCAGGGTACGCGGCTCATTTTACGACGCTGGGGAAAAATATTTACGACGACAACGACGGCGATACACAACTACCGCGCGCTTTCGTTGGATATACAGCCGATTTTTAGAACATGCAAATATTTTATTTGCGCCGATTCGAGGAACAATTTTAAAATATCAGAGATTATTTTAACGCGCGTGTGCTTTGTGTGTGTGTGTGTATCAACTTTTTATGCTAATACGCGTATGATGTTTACTTTAAAATAAGTGCTTTTTAATATGCCCGAGTTTGTGTACTTTAGCCGGCCTTCCACGTGAAATGAAGCAGTAAAATTTACTGGAAAAACATTTTTAAAGCACATTATTAAAAAATTCAGATGAGTGAAAATTTATCTTCAATTACGTATTCGATCATTCAAACGGTAATTTTTAAATCGTATAATATCAAAACAAATCAATATGAAAATATTTCAACAGATTGGTATTGGTGGTAATTAATGTAGTAAATGGATTTCTCCAGCGAGATTAATTGATACCGGCAAAACACTTTCTTCCAACTGTGCGAAAACAATACATACCTCAATCAGCGCATTTTTCCAAGCTGTATATTGCACATCGCTCATCCTCAAAAAAACAAAGAAAAAGCAATGTCTACAAAGCGCGCCCCATTAGGCAGATTCAAAACGACCGAACTTCGATCATCCTTCATAATTACTTCGCGCTCGCCCCTTCCCCCATCCCACCTTGAATAAACTCTCCTCCCCCTTCATCCTAATGATCTTCGCTCTTGCACAATCGGGCGAATTCCCGACGCTCCTTCGACAGCCCATTGTACAGATCGGCGCGAGAAAAAAAAACGAGAGAGTATCTCGCGCGGCGTTTGACTTGTCGCGACGATAATGGCCGAATTAACGAGTCGTCCTCGAGAGTCGCGCTCGCGCGTTCTTTCACGAGCGAGATAGTATAGAGCCACCCGCGAAAATGCAGTGGGGCGGCGGCGGCGGCAGCTGGGAAAGAGGGCGCGGGTACTGCGCTCGCGCTCCGATGATCAATACTACCCTATCGTCGTATATCTCTCATGGGAGAGGGAGAGAGAGAGGAAAAGTAACAAAGCCGAGCGGATTTGCCTAGAGTGCTCGCGGGCCTCCTGCTTTTTCTGTTCAACCCGTCAACAGCGCCCTGTTGACGCTAATTTGAGCCGCGCGCGAGGTGAACTTTGCTCGGTGGGATCAGGGTTACGAGTTTTTTTTTGGGGGGAAGGATGATTGCATATTCGGGAGGAAAGTTTTGATTTTGCGAGAATTTTTCTTCAAGTGGTAATTGAATTGGGTTAATGAAATTTAAATTGAGATTCATTAGCATATAGTTTGTGGCCGCGTGCCTGTTATTTAGGAGTTAATCGATATTTTTAACGCGGGCATAATTTATTTTTTATCGGCTCATTTGCATTTTTGCTGTAATTTATATGGCCGCGTATCGGAGCGTAATTTATTGATAAAAATTTCAATGTTTTTGATATTGATCGGGGCGGCAAATTAACATACTTTAATTCATTTCATGTATATAATGCGACAATACAATGAATTATTCATAGAGAAAAATGATATCGTTCTAGTATCTCGGGCGAAATTAATTTTTTCTAACGTAAATGTTCGAAGTCAACGTTCATATCCTGTATGCATATCAGGCGTACTCAATCGCTATCCAATCGACTGGCCTGGAACTCTCTATTTCTCCTTTATTTTAATTAAAAAATCGTCTAAGCAAAAAGAGCGTTAAACAAACACAATAAAATCTCATCAAACTCGCGCGCCGCACACTCTCAAAGCCGACAGCAGACCTCCCCCGTCCAGCCGATAAAAAAGCCAATATCGCATTTCACCGGCGGCGGCAACAACTCGTCGCTACGTATCGAATGTCTCATTAAATGATACGGATCTCCGCTAATGATTCTCATCTGGCGTGAGTGTGTGTGCGAACGGCCGACACACGAGTCGACTTTCGGGGCCGATATCCCGAACGGGGCCACGGCGCGAAACTTCTAATGGCTCTGACGAGATAAGGCCGAAAAAGCCCGCGAAATCCCGCCGATCAGCGGCGCCCCGGCTCAACTGCTTAATTTCACGGCAGTTAACCAGGGCACGCACGCATCCGCGATAATAAAATGCAACAGCACGCGCGTGAGTTTGCGCGATAGCCCTTAATAAACTCGAGTGCGCCGCGGCGAGTAATGCACTTCGCACCTGACAATTTCGGGTGGATAGATAGCGCACGCGCGGGAACGGCAGGGCCATTATTTCAGCCGGCTGAGAGGTGCTTTAGCGCTCACTAAAATCGAGAGGCGAACTTTTGGCGGTTTCGGGACGAGTTGCTGGACGCGGAATATAAAGATCAATTATGAATTATGAGATTTACGAAAATGGAGAGGTGATCAGGGGTCGGTCGTAAAAGTCTGACGCGTGATTTGTCGCTCGTTTTGAAGTAAAGATTTTTCAAGGAGAATTCGAATGTAAGCTTTTTTAATCGAGAATAAAAACTAATATTTAAAAAATGTTAAATCCGGAGTTGATTAAATCCAGATAGAATTCAGTCTGGCTATAATCAACTTATTCTACTGGAAATCTGGAGCTATGATTATATCGCCACTTTGTGGAATTCGGAGGTGCACTTTTGTAACATTTTGTAATTATATAAGATGATTAATGATTAGAGATTTTTTAATCGCTTTTTTCACGCTTCAATAAATTACAAACCAGCTTATACCGATTTTACGTTGAGGTCAAAGATTTTTCTAACGTTTCTATGTTATTTTATGCTTGAACTACGCTTAGAATACTTTACTGTTTTCTTTTCGTACAAAGCCAAATTAAATTAAACTTTTGTAGTTTAAATGAATTAGTTACTAAAAGTTTAAAAAAGCTATTTGATTTTTAAGACGATTAAGACCATTCAATACCATTAGCATTAAAAACTACGATATCCAGATTCACAACGCTGTTGATTTGATGTACATAATACAAAGCAATTAAAATCAATTATCCGCATTTAAATCTCGCCATCAGTAAGATCAATCGATGTTCGAAATAAGAATTTATTGTCCGTAATAGCTACAATGATCAGTGAACTAGTCGTATTTGAGACGGACTTTCTTTCAATCATCATGCCATTATAATATTGTAAATATAAGATAAAATAACAAAAAAGACAAAGCGAACTAAATCAATAGTAACTTAAAAATATTTAAAAAATCCAGTATTTATATGAAAAGTAATATATTAATGTGTATATTGACGATTTCATTAATCGTCTCATTCTGAAAGTTTAACTTCTATCACTGTTTGTAGTCTTACAAAGCTTTGAATAAATTATTATCGGATATTAAAAATAGAAACTGAAATTGATTCCATTTTTAAAACGAAATTCCTTTGACCTATATATTTAACCTAAATAAAAAGTATTGTAAGTATAAATTATGTGTCTGTACAATTTATTTTAAATGAAAATGTAAAATAATTATTAGCTGATTTTAAATACGTTCACCATTTCAAATGAAAAACGATTTAATATCAATTACGGGGAATATTTTAGCACTCATCTCTTTGAAAAAATAAAACTGCTGTAAAAATATAACCAAGTGAAATGGCGAGGAAACCATATTAGATATAAAGAAATCTAACTAACCAAACACCATTAATTTCTCTCGCGCTGAATACTTCACCCTTCTCACGATCGCCCACGATCCCCCGCAATTTTTCTTCATTTCCCTTCACCCTGACACCGAGTGCGCCGAAAACGGCCGAGATTCGCACCACCCTTTCTGGTTGCCCCACTCCCGCGGACGCTCAGGCGAGTGGCACCCTGGCGCCGGGACGATGAGCAGGAGCTAACGGGATTCTGGGCGCGCGAAACAAGAGTTTCCTCCGCCCTGTTCCTCCCACTGCGCGCGCGAAGAAATCAATCGTCGGGACTCGAGAAGAGAGAAGGAGGGGAGGAAGAGAGACAGAAACTTATACAACTCCCACGAGAGGGGTTAGCCCCCGCAGCTAACTTTCGCCGGGGCGAACCTCATTTCCGCGGGAGCTGCACTTTGTTGGGCGCAGGGAAAGGATGCCGTAAGAGTTTTACGGTCATTTCGGTTGGATGATGGGTTTAGGGTGTGAGTGAAGGGTAGTAGTTTCCAGGCTTATGACGAACCTCGAGGACGGTGAGAAATTCGCGCAATGTTTTGGATGCCAGTGCATGAAGGGAATAGTTGGGAGGTCGTTACATCCGATCGTTAATGATAGTAATGGGAAATGAGAATCAGTTATCTAAGAAGATATCATACATTTCTGGACTCTTCTTTGAAGCGGTCGTTAAATTTACTTACGAAAGCATGATCAACCGTATCTATAACTGTTGACAAAATATTAAAAAGTAAATACAATAATTATGATCGGTAAATATCGTACTCCCTAGCAAACATCATTTAATACAACCTAACTCTGTAGACTCGGTGAACATTATTGACACGTCATTAAAGTGAGGCCAAAGTTCAAACATAGGTAAATTTTATGAAAACAAGATATATTTAACAAACTGTTTGCCTCCAAGATAATGTTGATATAACGTCTTTTATAAGCAATGTAGTGTATGATAGATGAAAAAGTAATAATTATTTGTCTATTTTCTAATTCCTTCTGGCAACTCAAACGTGCGTTTATTCGCTCAGTAATAAAGCAACGCAGCTCTTTCACGGATAACTAACCATCCATAGACCTCCTAAACAAATTCTAACTCATCAGCTTTATTTACTTCTATACGCCCTCTTCCTCGCGCTCTCGCTCTCTTTCTCTCTCTCTCTCTCACACTTTATCTTCCCTCTCTATAACGACTGGCCAGTTTTTCTCGGTACTGAAGTAGAGCGAAAAATCAGCTACGCGCAAATATTCATTTTCGCAAAAAGCCAGGCGCGCGCGCGGTCTGGAAAACACGGATATCCCCTCCGTCACTCATCCGTCCGCCCATAGACGAAACTTTTATTTCCGCGCACGAATCCAGTGAGAACGTGATGTCCCTCACAGGATGTACGCGCGCGCGCGCGCGCAGCCAGCAATGGATAAAATAAAAGAGGTGGGAGCGCGAGTGTGTTCCACGGTCATGTTGAACGTGGAAAAAAACGCGAGCAAGAAGAATCACAAAAAGCTTCATTTTAACGCAATGTATTCAGCGTCGTTGGATATGAAACACCCTGTAAATCACGTTTCTGCACGCGCGCGCGCGCGCGCTTTTCACTGCGGTGAAATCAATTGTTTTTATGTATAGTCTAAACTATTTCTATGCGATTTTTAATTTATAATATTTCTTGGAATGATTTTTATTAGAATGATTACTATGGTGATATTATTTGCAATAATTAATATTGATTTGACTGAACCTCAGAATCACTTCATGAAAATTTAGTTAAATTATCTTTATAAAATAAGGATTATAAATCATTACTAATTTATATAGGTATGCTGAAAAAATAAATGTTTACAATTTTGTATAAAGTATGTTACCGTAGAATCTTAAAAAAAATACCTTTCCCCCGACATTTTCATGCACTCCCAATCAAAATTCTGTTAAAACAAAACTTCTACGTCACGTTATATCCACCGACTCCGTGGTGTGTATTTTTCCGCGATGACCAAACGAAATCTCTTACACTCACTTTCTATTCGCTCTTCGCTATCAGCCCCACTTTGCTTGTTTTCTTTGTACTACGCGCCACTCTCTCTACTCCTCGTAGCAAAGTCTCAAAAGAAACACAGCCAGCGATACCCCTATACTTACCTACGTTGAAAAACGACGTCTCTTCGGCGCACGTGTCCTTTGTTTTCCCCAACTTTTGTTCTCTTTTGAGCCTGAAAGTTCGCAATAAAAAGTGATTAACGTTAAAGTTTCCCCTTCACGGAGGCGCGCGCGTCTTTGATTGAGCAAACCGGAAGAGAAAGAGATTTTTCAAGGGGGATCTAGCCGCTTTGATGGTTCTCGCTTTTTTCTCCCGCTCTCTGCGTAGGTACGGGGATCAAAAAGTTTTGTCTTTTTGGAACGCGCTCGCGTTTCTTGCTCCGAGGGATATAAACAATCGACTTTTCGTTCGGATGCGGCATTGATTTCTGGAAAGTTTTGTGCCTGCTCGTGCGCGCGGCCTCGGATAGCGTTAATTCCGATGATTGGTGGTTCATCTGAAAATTGAATAGGGCTCGCTGTAACGTAAGTTAGTTTTCAAAGTGTGTAATGTATTGAATTGTAACTTGGATTCGAGCAACTTTGTAAATAGTTCTTAGTTTAATTCGGATAACGACAGCGCATCAAAAAGCTCTCTATATTTATAGTTTAATCTTACTAAAAAATAACAACCAAATTCATTTATTATACTAAAAATTAACACGTAATTTAAAACTATTACAAACCTTTTCTCAAAAAAATCATAATGTATTGATGTAAAATCAATGTCACGTTGCTTTTTACTACGAATTATTCGCACGAAGTGCGTATAAAATAGCGTGAAACGATTTCAAGTATCTCCATTAGATAACACTTGAAGTAGGTAAGATGATAGATGATTTAAAACTTTCAATGTAAACTGCAGTCACAAACGCAGGTGAAAATTATGTTGGTCGATAGTTTAACGCATTATTCATGTAACCATAGCCTGCGCGCTTCGGTGCACAAACAGTAGGTCGTGCGTTAACCGTATTACAATATAAGTACTAACGAGTCGAATTTTCAATATCGCCTTACGCGATGCTCGTCTCACCTTGATATTAATAAATAACGACTATAGTTAATTACTCGAGAATAATCCTTGCAATTCGTAGCTTTGCTGAATTTTCCAGTGGATACGGTAGCAGGTCTTATATATTTTGCTCAGTATTGATTTCACTGTATCAGCACTACCTGTAAAAGTCAATACATATCGATTTTCACGGACTTGCACCTATAGGTGCACCTAGAGAGATAGAATTACAAAACAATAAACGATAAAACCACTCTATATGATTTGTTCAATTAAACCGGAGCGGTACAAAAAAAGAATTCAACGGCTAAAATAAATTTTCATCCCTCGAGTAATCGTCTCCTGACAATGAATACCGCGCGCATATCAGTCCTCCGTTCCATCTCTCGCTCCCTAACTGCAACGCAAGCTTTCGCGCGCGCGCGTACACACACATACATATAATACAGCTAACAACGTCCTATACGCGGGCGCGCTAGCGCGCATCCTCCGGACGCATAAACACCTCGTAAAACCACGTCACCGTATAAACACATTCATCCATCGCTGTAGCGGTAGGAGGCGAGCTGCGTGGTATAGTGGGAGTATCGTGCGCGCGATGCACATGCACGCGCGCGCGTGGGCTTATCGCGCGTGACTGGAGGCCGTTAACCCACGAGAGACAGGCGCGCGAGGCCAACCCGTTGCCGGTGCATCAGTACACAACACAACACACATACACATATCGTCGTACTATAGCCTACTGACTTCGTTTCTTGCGCGCGCGCCTGCCTCTATAGGCTTACGTGTACGACGTCGGCGCTGCTAGCCGGCGCACGCGGCGAAGGAATCGGAGGTTAAAGGCAGTAGCGTCTGACGGTCAGCGCACATGATACACTACTTACTCCTGGCGGGGATGATGTGCGAGAGGAGCAACGCCGCTGACGCGCGTACGGCTAGGAAACAGTCGACCAAGTCGCGCTTCAATCTCTTCGAGAAGAAGCAAGTAAGATGACTGTCGGGCACGTGTGTCTAGACCTGCGCGCACTATGTAATCGTCTGAGCATATACTTATGTCTATGGTGTTTGTCGTTCTCGGGAGAGTAATAGGAGGCAAGTGTCTGACCAAACGCTGCTATTTCTACTTCAAGTGGATCTCTGTGTGCGTGCGTAGTATATATAGTGAGGGTGGCTGAAATATTTTCGTGAAATATTAATTTGACCGAGGGAGTGAATTAGTTAACGAATAGGCGTTTAACGTTATTAAAATATATTGTAAATCTTATCGTACCGTACCGGCTCACCCACTCGTATACTCCCTTTATACGGCAATAAGTATCGATTGCATAAATTATTTTATGGAGAGCGTGGTAAAGTGGTCATTGATTTTACAATACGTTGTTGTCGCTCTCTGGACATGCCATGTTTTTACCTCGGGGGTTGGCTGATTTAGAAGAGGGAGACGATAAAAATGTTGAGTAATAACGGAATAATATATAAATTATATGAAAACTAGGTATTATTATAGTTTCATTCTGAGAAAGCAAAAAATATATGTCAAGATTAGGAAAAATTTATTTTTTCTTTATTTCTCGTATGAACGTATCCAAGATCAAAACCGGCATATATCTTCTCAGCGATATTTCACTGGCAGCATTTACATAAAGTTTCCAATTTTCCGGAAACATAAACATTTACAATCCGACATCGAATCATCCTACAAATCAAACCTTATCACTTTCGTTTGATGGCTACATCATTCATATTTCAGTAATGGTTGAAGCGGTATATCCATTTTCGTTGAGTTGTATAACGAGAGAAACACATGCACGGTTTCCTGTATAATTGTTTTACGACGAATGCTTTGATTAAATAATAAAAATTATTTACTACTTATTCAAGTACGTCAAGATAAAAAGTTTTTAATTATATACTTTACGCCATATTTTTAAATAAAAAAAGAACATTTTTATGAATATTAACAAACTTAGTTTTTAGTTGTTTACGTATACTGTTGAGAAATTCCCATCGTTTTTTTTTGTACACCTGTATATGTCGTATGTAGCGTGCAAAGTGGCTAAGATAGAGACACTTCGGTGAAGTTATGACGTCACGACGAAAGTATAGCAGTACTTCGTTTAAGAGGCGGCAGTATATTCCCTAACAAAATAAGTATATCTAGAAAAAAACAGCGCAGTATTTCGTAAATCTAAAATTAAACAAAAAAACACCCTTACTATTATAGAAAACACGATAATAATAACTATAATTATTTTTTTTTAAATAATATAACTTATGAGAGTAGGTATACCTAGAAATCACCTTTGTTTTACCAATGTTCTCTATCTCTCTATCTACACCTCTATCTCGCTTACTACTTCAATGTTAACCGCTTAAAGAACCAATGTGAGCGACAAACAATTCTCTCATTCCTAAAGCTCGAGAATAAAAGCAACGATGCTTGCCACGCCCAGTTCTCTACAATCTCGCTGTGTGTTTTTTCTCCCTCAAACGAAAGTACCGCAAGTCCTCGCCGCGGCGCACTTGAAATTCACTCACTGTATACTCGTCCTCTCAAAAATCATCCGTTTCTGCGTCTGCATGCATTCCAAGCCGCTGCTCCAAATCCACGAAGTGTTTACACATACGCGCACCCATAGGTACACGTCCGCTTTACGCTCCCTCGTTACGCCAGCGCGGCCTTTGCTGCGTTTTAGCGGTTTTACGATGGTGTAACGCTTTTGAACCGGTTTTACGCGCCGTGGCGCTTCTGCTGATGAGCGGCGGAGGTGCCTGAGCCCTGCGAGTGTTTTCCAAATTTATGAGCTCGCGCGCAAGCTCGCCTCTGAACGGCCCGCGCGACGTTTCACGTGTGTGGTGCGCGAGGAGGAGAGATAGATATAGAGGGGTTATCTCGAGTGATGGAGGTGGAATTTTTGGAGAGGGAGAAGTCGCGTAGCTTCATCATATATTTTCGGTAGCAGGGGGAAGAACTTTATGGGAAAATAATCGTTTTATCGGGGGGAGAGGCGTGCTTTTATTACCCGTTTTTATTCCGATGGGGTATTGGGTATTCGGGTTATTGATGGCGATGAAGTTATATTCATTTAACGCCGGTGAACGATTTATGATGATTCAATAATTCAGTTTTTTCGAGCGCTTTAGAGATTGAAAAAAAGATTGCTTCCTACTCAATTTTTTGTGACGAATTAAAAATTGTGTTTTGAATTAGGCGGTCGCTAGGTTGACAATGTTACAGTGGATTGATCAGTACGAGTTAAAGTCTAATTGGCTGTATACTATCCTATTTGAATGTCTAATCAAATTTCAAACGTCTAAAACGGGCACAGAAAATAAGTGGATTAGATTTACATTCGCTGGTCGGATTAGTGTTATTAGATTACTTCAGGATTATGGAGAGTGTTATTTTAGTGCTTTTCTGCTTTTGTAACAGATAACAGCAAAAAATATTAGAAATTTATTTTCATGGAAACATTGATGGTATTTCATAATATTGCTTATGTATTATTATACTTTTAAGATATTTACTAAAGATATTTCAAAAAATCTTGTACGAAAATCGAACGCGGAAAATTGTTTGCATACCAATGGTATTATTATGAAATACCGCAACTTTAAAAGAATTTATTAGTTTATAAAAATTATACCCATAATTTCTTTTAGTTATTTCCATATTATGTATTATAAAATTTCTTTTAAGTTTCATTTGTTAGTTATAAAGGTTATTTCAACACATTTAAAAATGTTTATTGTACTTACAGAAAAATTAAATAATTTAAAATTTTCACTAAACATTAATGTCCTATTAGGGAATCTTCCTATCTACTTAGACTATTGTGACGAGCGAAATAATGATATGACGGCTGGGGTCCGATTACACTTGCGATGTGAGAGCTACTAGACAGAAGATGCGCATATATATATATATATAAGCATTGGTAGCTCAGCTGGAAGAGCATATATACATCACAAAGGTCCCGGGTACGATTCACGACCAAGATATGCCGTGCTCTTGTTTCATCGAGTACTCCTCTGTTTATTATTAATTATAATTAATGATTATTTGTAATACTTCACTCGTAACACTATCAATTCACGATCACTTCCTTTGTTTTCAACAATTGGTCTCAAAAACTTTATACCTTTTACGATAAATACGCAGTTCCATATAATATTCCAGCTCGGAAACAACTCGTTACGAGCGCACACCTTTATTTCCCTGTCGCGAAATATCGAACAAGACGATATGCAACGCTCTAAAACTTTCCTCTTTTAATATTTTCTCCAGCTCTTGAAAGCTCCACTCACGTAAAACCCCAAGAACCGAATTAATGAAAAAAAAGAAAATGTTTCAGCGAGAAAAAAACGTGCGAATCAGAACGTGGAGAAGGAGAGAGAGAAACGCTCGTCTCCAGCACGCCGCAGACGTAAAAAGGGGTACGACACGGGCGCGCAAAGGAAAACGACGTCCGTGGCAGCTATTCGTGCCGAGGTAGTACAGTTATAACGACCCGCGCGCTCTTGTGCTTCCGGAAATTCTCTCTCTCTCTCTCTCCCTCTCCGAGTGACAGGTGTGCTCCCCGTTTTTTATACTTATACTACCTGAGTAATCGTTTTCTCGAAGTCTTATCTCGCGATTTTCCAATGGCCAAAGGGGTGCAGCCGCTTCCGCGAAGAAATTCATTTCCACCACTGTAGCTTTTCAGCGAGGAGCGTTAACTTTTAAGTCTTTCCGCGCTCCCTCATGCAAATTGCTGGAAAAAGCTGGGAGTCGGGGAGCGACTGCCGAGACCCTGAGCAATTAAGACGCGAGCGAGTTGAGGAGAGCCGGTAGTTTTGCATTGTTCGCGCTCGCACCGGGGTCACGAGAGAGCGGAGGTCCCACCGATCGATTTTTATGGAGCGCCGCTGTAGTGAGTGTCGGTCTTAGAACGGTTTTATATTGGGTTTCAAGGCAATTTCGTAGACAGCGGGTAAATTGTGTTCTATGGTTTGTCTTCTCTTGTCTAAAGATTGCCGAGTCGCCTAAACTTTTATCTCGCTGTATTTTAAATTGGATGACTCGTGTAAATCTAAAGAGAGTTCGCCGTTCGCCACGCCATCAAATTAGTCTTATCAAATCCGCTAAATTATTCCATACTTTTTTATAAATATAACTTGTTGACATAATAAATAAAAGTAAACGAATGGTTCTCGACGAAAAGTCCTATTTATCTTGAGTGGGTGACCGAGGCAAATAAGAATAAAAAGCGAAACTTCTAAAAAGACAAGTTTCTTATAAGCCAACCTATACATTCTAGAAAGTTTTAAAATTTCGAATACATATATATGTGCTTTTAACTTTGGGAAATCAAATTTAAATTGAATTGCAAAGTAAAACTAATAATAGATTGTCTTTATTGTTTGAAAATTTTGTTTATTTAAAAAAGAAAATTTTCTTAAAACTGTAAATATGCTGAATAATTATATATAACAACGAAAAAGCCAGATTTTGATTGTTGTTTTGAAAGCATGTCACTTTATGACTACAAAATATATTATCCTTACCATTGACGACTTAAAATTTTCAAGATAAATCGTATAATTTTTCTGAGGGTGACGTTATCGCGTAAAAAGTAACTATAATGTAACTACAATTAACGTTATAATCCTTTATTGTATTAAAGTAATATTTTGGTTCGACTTTTTTTACTTAGTGCTGATTTCCAACCGAAAAATGTGCTCTCTTTACGGTATTTTTTTTTTGTTGTTTATTTATGTGCTTTAAAGGTTTCAAAATATATCTTCTAAAAAGAAGATTTTAACCGAGGGTTCGATAGCAAGCGAGGAATGGTAGCGAGTATATATAAAGAGTTGAAAACTTCAATTAAAATATTCATGATTCCAAATTATTCAGGTTTACCGAAATACTGCGTAAAATATCCATGAAGTTTAAAATTATATGATTAATTATTAAAAATATTCATTATGCGAAATATCAAATAACTAAAAAAAATGCTCTTAAAAACAATTTTCAAGTTAACGTCAATCACGAAGTTGAAAACTTAAAAAACACATTAAATTAATGAAAAAGAGCAATTTATGTCATAAAACAATACCTATTAAGGTCATCTAGTACTACCAATCCCTCTAATTACTCGAAATCGAATCGATAATGAGCGTCGAGAAGTAAATATACACTCACCCATCCCAGATTGATCTGAATTTTTCATCAGAGTCGCGCGCGCTTACAAATGAGAAGAGGTAGCGCGTGGGTGTAGATGGGCAT
>JAPYZO010001019.1:0-30506 GCA_030522905.1 Torymus flavipes | reverse complement strand
AAAAAAGTTTCAACTCTTAAAATTATATATTGGCTTTGTTATTAAAGAATTAATACAATAGCTTTTTTTCAGGTTCAACCATGGCTTGTCCCCTTAAAGTCGCGCATCCGACGACTCTAACGAGCAAACTTGCCAATTACAGCGAACCTCGTGATAATTAGGCGAGCAGCGCGTATATGCGCTCTTTTGGAGCGAGAGAGAGACTAGGTCACCGGTTCGTTATCTTTGCAGGTGAGGATGGATTTTTCGGAAAACAGAGAGAGAGAGAGTGTGAACGTGTCACGTTTGCTGAACGTTCGTGGAATGGTATTTTAAAAACGTTGTTGGACGAAAGAGTGGTGTTAAAGTGCTGCGTCGAGAGAATTTCGCTGTAATATTAAAAACTGTACGTTTAATATTGATGAACCATGTTGAATTGACATTGTTATGATATTGCTGTAATACTATTACAGTATTACTATAATACTGTAGTACATAATATTTGTGTGTTCGTATCATTATATAAAATATAAAAAAAAACAAATTTAAATAAAGACATAATCGATTGCGTTTAAATATTTCAGTAATGCAAAACAAATATTGTTTGTGTGTTAGTGAATTTTTTTAGACAAACGGTTTAATGTGAACTTCAGCTATACAAGGCCAGCAGAACGAAGGTCTTTGAACCTGACCGTTTTTGCACTTTTATCTTTCATCTATCTTGTACTAGCTTATCGCGCGTATTATCGTGCGTAATTTGAGATAACCACTATAATTAAGTTTTCACAAGCATACTAATTGTTCTTCGCAGGCTAAGAGATTATTGTAATTAAGTTATTGGGGATTCTTTAAAGGCCGAAGATAATATGCGTAGCGTTTTAGTAGTATTATAGTAATTGAAAGTTTTTGTAGACTCAAGTTTTTTTTGTAACATTGAAATGAAAAAATCTACTTTCATTGGAATTTTTAATATTATTTTCAATAAATTGTGAATTTCAATTAAGCAGTTTGTTTGTTTTTTCTAAAATTAAATGTATTCTCCATACTATTATTCCGTATGCTACAAATAAAATTTTCAATTATTAAACTTACCGACGGTAAAAAATGGGGGTCATCTAAATGAGAAACCGCGTACATACCTGAAACGAAAAGAGAAATATAATTAATATACAGTTATGATTCATGATTACCTACAAATTGTGTATATTAATTAAACGCACAGTTACAAAAAAATTCTTTTAATTTGCTAAAAATATCTTTTTATCGAAATAAAATTCGATTACAATTACTTCTAAAATATTTTAATTTTAATAATAATTTCAAAAATATTGAATATCTATTACTTTAGTAATGGATTTTTATTCTTTAAAGAAGAGCACAAAATTTTCAATATAAAATATGGTAACTATTCACATTTAGAGAATATAGATTCATATTTTGCAGAACATTTATTCTAATTTTTCCACAAATGCCCATTTTGCATGCACCCCTTGCACCAATGCCCCAATATCCCTAAGATTAAAGCAAAAGTCTCACAACCGAAAAAGCGTTCCTCCGTCCCTATACTCACACACACTCTATACATACTGCGCCGCACTGACTATCCATTTTCCGAATTTTCTGACCCGTAATGGACTCCGGCGTTTCGCGGCTTTCATTAACGCTGGCGCATTAAAATTGTCGCGCGCGATAATCGATATACATTGTTTAAATTGGGAAGTGGAGTCGGGGAGGGGGGCGAATTAATTATAGGTGCTGATTAAAGTGCCTTTGTTCGACGCGGAAATACTTTTCCGCCGGCGGCTGTGGCGTGCTTAATGAATCGGAGGCGATTTTTTTGTGCTGCAAAAAGAGGGGGAGGATAGGTTAAAAATGAATGTGAGTAATGAGAGTCTTTAGCGGAGGTGAATTTCGCTGAGTGCAGAGGTCGATGTGAACGGGGACCGAGGGTGCATAAATTATTTCGAAATGTACAAATTGATTTCTATAAATAACAATTAGTTCGCTGGTTTTTTTACTTTTTTCCATTTGGCATTTCTGGTGAATTTGGTTGTTGAAATATTGTTATTGTTTTTAATAATGATTCGTTGTTGTAATATCGTTTTACCGACGTTTACATGTATATAGCGCGAGTATTTTATAAATAAAATTTAATCAATTTCGTAATTAATACTGGGCTATCTAAACAATATTCATCGATGTATTAATTTCATTTTAGATTACTCCGATGAAATGTGATCTAATATTGATAAAGTGGCCTCATTATTGACTGGAAATGGAATATTGCAAATTTCGAGGATAGAAGCTTTAAAAGTTTTTTTATATCAATCGTTCAAATCACAACAATTGCAATAACGAAAAATCACGTTAAATTTACCATCATTTTAAGCATATCTCGCAGAATAATTTCTTCTTCGCAGCTAAAAAATCAATCAACGACCAGCAACTACATTATCGCTCCATTCCCTCGAAAGACCTAAATCAACTTAAAAGGAGTGAAACTTCGCAGCTAAAGGCATTACCCATAAAAATACAAATTTTACTGCCCAATAAAACTAAATTATTAATAAAACCGCATGACAGTATGTTTTTCCCCACCATTAACACACGCACGTACACAGAGCGATCCACCGCCTCATAAAAGCTTTAACAACACCTCTCATATCACGACACACAAACCCGCAGCAGCAACGCAAAAAAGATCCATCCAACACCTGCAAACGAGCATAATATAACGTAAGGTCAGCAGCGCTGTCTGTTTTTTTTTTTCGCGCGCGCGAAACGAGGCCTATATATATATGCGAGATGACGCGCGATGCCGGATGAGCAGCATGAGCGTCGCGTCGACCATTAGCCATAATTTCGGCCGCGCGCTCGCTAGTGCATTAGCGTGTCGGCGAGAAATAACGGGGGAAAACTAATGGTCTTCGGTAGCGGCGACTATATGCGGTGCAACTGTGCCGATAACGTTTTCGATGACGCGCAAGAGAAAGGTAGTGGTTTGGATATATGTGGGGCTTTTTTTCGGGGGGAGGTTTAATGAGGGAAGGATATTGTGCGAAATGAAGTGAGGAAGAATGCCGGTTGTCAAGGGGGGCAATTGGACAGCCGGGGATTAGAATTGATGGAGCGGGATAATGATCTGGGATTATTATTCAGTGATATGGAGGTGCTGTGTGTCGTATTGAATGGCTTAGGTTGTATGAACTTTCTAAGCGTTAAATTAAAATGTTTTCAAAGTAGTACAGAAAGTTCTTTTTTCTTTTGTAATTTTAATTTTATGGTTGATTAATATTTTTCGTATTATAATAATGTTCCACTATAATATTAATGGAATGGATGCTAGTATAATGACTTGGAGAACTTACTTCAAGTGTGAGCATGCTCATTTTTTACTACCGCTATATTTGAATGCCAAGAACTTTATTTGAAGAAAAATCTTTGTCATACTAAATCTTTTATTCACTTTCATTCAACAAAAAATTGTTGAAAATTATATAAGGGCACCGAAAATCATTACCCGTACCTACGTACCTCCGACTTCTAAAAAGGCGAAAAATCTTTTACCACCCACATTTCAGGCAGGGGCCCCACTTATCGCTTCCCCACTACTCATCCACTCGTCCTTCCTCGAACCGCACACGCGAACGTGAGCACACACAAGCCGCCGAACTCTTGAACTCGCGTGCGCGCACGTGTGCGGCCTCCAGCGTCTGTCTCCGTCTCTCTCTTTAAGGACTCCATTTAACCTTTCGTCGCCTCCTATCGCCGCGTGTGTGCACGTGTGCGTTTCTTCTTTTTTTGGAGTCCTGGACTCGGTTGAGGAGGTAATTAGGTTAGTGAATTGGAATGCGTCGATTTGTTGAAGTGCGTGTTGTAGTTAAATCTGAGTGTAATTCTATTTTGATGCGATGATGGAAGTTTATTCGTGGGTGCCGGATTCAATTCCTCTGTTAATGTTATTCTTTAATTGTATTGGACATGCAAAATCTGTTTATTTTAAATTTGAAGCACGTGCGGAATATTCTGGAGAAAGTCATCGAAGTAAGTAACTGATTCGATTGCAGATTGACCTACTTTTCTGAATAGCGATAAGAAGACAGTATGTTAAAAATAATGTTATCTTTACCATCTGTATACTGTCGGAACTTTTTAAATTTCTTATAATTCATAATTAAAGACTGATTGAAGATAGCATTGAACTTTATAACTTTGTAGAATTTCAATGATTGACATATCTGCATTACAATTTTAAAATTCTGAGTATTCCATAATATTATATTTATCAAAAAATTCAACCATTCCTTGTAAATACATAAGAAATTCAATCAAAATTTTTTAATTTCTTTTATTTTTAGCTTGCCTTCTTTACATATTTAACGTCTCAAGGCACAATATTAGATAAAGCTATTGACACAATTGCACCTTTTCAATGAATCCACTTCTAAAAAAACCAATTCCTCGGCTTCATTCGACGCTAATTTCAAACGTACCCAAAAAAGGAACTTTCACCTAAGCCCCTCTCTTAACAATCGACGACCTCCCATTCCTCGTCTCTCGAGAAAACAATTACCCCGATCCACGCCGCGCCTTAATTGGCCGCACTACTGGCCCAGTAATTACTGTCTCTCTTCGCGTGGGAAAAACGCGATTAGGCGACGTCGTCCGATTGTCTTCCTTTCGGCTCTAATTGCCGCGAGCGACTCGCGGATGTTTATGGAAATATTAACCGTAAGCCACGGGCGCGGATGATCGCCATGGAGCGGACGCTGTGCTGTATACCGTTAGTGTACGGATTGCAAGCGAGCTCGGGGATTCACTTTTTGCCGCGAGGTGACGAGGTGATGAGAAAGGACGCGAGTTCACCGAGTGACATTGTTTTCTTTAATCATTGCGTACGGTGATTCGGATCTGCAGTCTTTTTGATGGTTGGAAGGGTAGATTGTAGTTCGTTTTTCTTGAGCATTGAAATAGCGGTCATGAGGTGTTATGTTTTCCGGGTGTTAGAAACATAATCTAGCTCGTTAGCAAGGACTGGAA
Organism: Torymus flavipes; assembly: GCA_030522905.1. NCBI lineage: Eukaryota > Metazoa > Arthropoda > Insecta > Hymenoptera > Torymidae > Torymus > Torymus flavipes. The sequence continues at coordinate 25,487 of JAPYZO010001019.1, read as the reverse complement.
ATCTTATAAAAGGGAAACTATAATGGAATGCCAGATTTAAAAAAAATTAATTTTTTGATAAAATTAAATATTAAATATGATATTATTCTGATTATAGCCTTAATTTTCGTGAGCTTTAGAATCAAAATTGCATATTATTAATATAATTTTGAAAATTATCTCAGTAACGATTTCGAATTAAATAGTAATGAGCAGTGTAATTCCAATTGATTATTCAAATGTTGAGTGTATTTAGTAAACATTCCTCAAACGAGATTTAAATATTACATTCTAAATTAAATTCAAATATTGCCTCATGACTTGTAGTATTTGAGTTGATGAATGGATGTATTCGGCGAAACAAAATTAATTCAACTAAACTAAAACAAATCATTACTGTATTAATTGTATGAATATAACTTTCATAGGTAAGGTAGAAATTCACATCGGTTTTCAATGGCAAATGAATATTTTTATCTATTACGATGATACATTTAATAACAGAAGATATAAAATTACTATAGAAAATTCATACAAAAACTATAAAGTTATTTCCATCCTACAACATGCGAGAATTTTATTGCATATTTTCACTAGACGGCTTTCCACTAAAAATAACACTTCAACCTCAATAGTGCCAACTATTTTACAATATAAAAAAAAAAACATTATTTCCTAACCAACCCCCTACGATATACCACGAAAGACGTCGAATCCATCCATTGGCCCAAATTGGCTGTGTAACACGCAGCGGCAACGCGATTATCGCCGTCTGCCATTCGTCCCGCTCTCTCTCTCTCTCTCTCTCTCTCTCTCTCTCTCTCTCTCTCTCTCTCTCTTTCTCCCGCATTTTAATTGGCGCGTGAGAAATGGCTGTCGATCTGCGGGCAAATGAAATCTTCATAGCCGTCGCTCGCCTACTGCCGCTAGTTGAAAACTCGTCGCGGTGTCGTCTGTGATCGCGGGAGAGTTGCGTAATTGAAGGATGGACGTGGGAGAGAGAGGTGGAGATGGGGGATTGGATAAAGTTTGCGTAACTCGGTTACGTGACGAGGTGGACAAAGTGTTTGGTGGTAACTGTAATGCAGAGTTGGAAAATCGTTTGGAGAATAGAAATTCTGAGGTCGGAGAACTTTTAACGATTGGTGGATCGTAATTCGATCAAAATTACTATAAGCGTTGTAACAGTTTATCAGCATTTTATGTTGTTCTCGTTAATACTTGAATAAGTTGAAGTTGGGACCGACAAAATGCTGCAGTACATTCTACGTTACATTATACAATATTCACTCATACACCGATTCGCTGCGAATTCCAGCCACGTACTCTGCGGATTACCGAAATTCAATATAGCCCTGAGATCTGCAGTAATAGGTACGGAGCAGTAGTAGCTGCGCAGATAAATTAGAGCCGATGGAAGGGCGCGAGAGACGATTCATCACTGTCACTCTCGTTTCGCAGGAGCTTCATCGTTCTTGGTCGGGAAATGAACCGGATGAGCGTCGCCGCCTGACGAAAATCGAACGGCCTTCGTCTTGAGTTTTAAGCTTCGTATACTTTCCGAGTGCTTGTGTTGCGCGATTAACGCGTGCTTTATGGATGATGACAAGTAATATTGGAAATATAAAATAGAAAAAAGGTCGTTGTAATAGAAGATGTTTTCTTGATGGAAATTATAAGAGTTGCGCGAATAAAGTAATTAAAATTTAATGTTGAACTTTAACTGGTGAGGTGATATAAATTCTTTTTCATTTTCGTTCTGATAGAATTAAGAATTTTGAAAGTGTGATGATATCAATAACTGGGAATAATTTGGAATTAATAAAATAATAACAAGGTATAATTTGAAAATGGTTTATTGAAAATGATCAAGATGACATTTGAAATAACTTATAATCCGCCGGTAACACACGCACCTTGGTTCTGTTGTAGATAGTCTCTCTGTAAAGAATATGAAAAATTAGTTATTGTTAATTTGTACTATACTAATAAATAATAAATATATTTCGATAGCGTAAGCAACGTACAGCACAGACGATAAGAGCCTTAGGATCTCTCCACTGGTCCTTACAGTGGATGGCAGCTTCCCTGAGACAATTTTTCACAGCCACTTTCAAAGCCCTCTTCAGAATTTTTATGATTATTTCCAAAATCTAGAAAATAGATCGATATAAGCATGTAATTCCTTTTAAAAATGTGAAATAATTAATTCTTCTTTGTAAAAGAATGTTATAAACTTTGAAAAAGTAGAATTTTTCAATAAAATATCATGATCTTCCTCAGCAAGATAATTCTTCAGTACCTCCAATTCAGCACTGTTTAGTTCGACAGATTCCCAGTCAACTTCGGCGTGAATACCTCCGACTACAACCAAGACCAAGACGGCGCAGAGCGCAAAGAAGTAGCGAGGGAACACCATTGCGATCAGTTAGTTCAGTGAAAGACTGCAATTGATTTCATTACTCGCGCCCAATTTATACTCTGCTGTGCATGTTTTTGGCAAGAGGTCGTTATGGCTCAGCGATCACAGACTCGAGATGAGAATTATGAGATGGTTTTGTGCACTTGTACCAATAAATTTTTCAAAAATAACGATTGAGTGAAGCTGAAATGCATAAGTCATTATAATTGGTTGATGGATTACTCGTCTCGGTTGTTTTTGACTGAGTTCGTATCACAATTGCTATACATTTCTGTTCACTTCGATGACATAATTGAAGTTTGATTGTGTAACAGTTTGCGCTAATGAAGAATTAATACACGTGGTACTGAGTGTGAGATTAAAATTCGATGTTATTGTGGTACTAAAACGTTTTTTACCAATCTTATTTTAAGGGATTAGGGCAATTTTGGACTTTCTTAAGCATTTCTCGAAATTTTCAGAGTAGATTCTTACGGCTATTATACATAACATATTTCAATTTCAAAAAGCCTAGCTTCACCGTAAACAAGATATAAGATTCGGTACTATATTGACACTTTTGATTAAAAAGACAGAAACTCAAAATCCGATTAGAAAAATTATTAATACTGAATCTGCTTGAAATATAATAACTATAAATACTGAATGAAATTAATAAAGGAATAAATTTGGGTTAATAGGGTAATAAATAACCCGAAGTTTTAGAAGATAATTTATTAAAAATTACTCGTAATTTGGTATGATAAAATTAACATAATGCTTCAAACTTCTTCTTATCAGCCAAAAACACATCGACCTTCATTTTGGGCATAAAAATCCTTCTGCAAACAATATTGAATAATTAGTTATAACTAATGTCGTTATATACACGAATAAAGAATTATTTGTATCACTATCTTAATAAACGTACAGCACAGTCAACCAGGACCTTAGGATTTGTCCAATGGCATTTGCAGTTCATGGCAGCTTCTTTGATACAACTCTTCACGGCCCAGGTAATAACCTTTTTTATGATTCTCATAGCCGTTTTCAATACCTACAGAATCGATCGATAAAAACATATTATTTTCAAACATGTTTACGTATGATGATTTTATCCAAATTCTGGTATTAAAAAACGGTTAATGATCTCATTTCTTTCTCAAAAAAGAAGCTTTGTAGCTTCGATAAATATTCAAAAAACAAGGATATTAATGAAGTATATGTAATACACCAATTAAATATTAAATTTATTTTCAAATTATCAAAATTATTACATTAGTTCACGAAAATTCCATGTTTTCTGAATAATCTTCTTACCCCATCGGGTTCTTCGGCGAATGAGTTCGAGACAACATTACCGTGCTCAGCAAGATATTTGCTTAGTACTTCTAAGTCCACATCGTCTAGCTCAATCGATTCCGAGAGGACCTCAGTATGAATTCCTCCAACAATAACAAATAATAAGCCAGAAAACATAAACTAGTAACGAAAGAACGCCATCGTGATCAGTTAGATACCAGACAACTGCAAACGTTTTCCGCTACCCACATCTAATTTATGACATCCGATAATTTTTCCTATGTATGCACCTTTCCAATAAGTGATCGATTATCGCTCACAAATCATGAAACTATGGAAATAATTTTTCGCGTCGCACTTGGGTCAAGAGATGTTTTAAAGATGAGAATTTGGTAAAAGTAAAAATAAATGCGCAATGCAAAACAATCCATGAGAAAATCGTTCAATTCAGTTGATTTTAAATGCACTTGCTTCTTATCATGATTATTATCTGTTTCTGTTAATTTTGATAAAAATTAAAGTTTAATTATTCAGAGGAATGTATTAATGGAAAATTAATAAACTTGATACTGTGAACATCAGGTAATTGTTTAATTTTATTGTACAGAAAAATTTCAATAATAAGGCAATAAAATTTCGTTAAAATTGTGGAGCACACACACATAATGCTTTGAAGTTTTCAAAATATACTCGAGAATTGTACAGAAAAAATAATTAAGATTGAACCTTGTACTTTAACTAGTAAGGTAATAAATTCTTCATCGTATGATGTAAAAGAGGATTATAAGATAAGATTAGTCTAAAAGTTTTAAATTGTGAGAATGTCATTAACTAGGAATAATTTGAAATCAATAAAATGATAAAAAGTATGATTCGTAAATAGTTTATTTAAACTGATTAACATATTATTTAAAATAATTTCTCTTCAGGGACGGCACATCTCGCTTCATTTTCCGATAAATATTCTCTCTGAAAACAATATAATCAATTTAGTTAATAACAATTTGTGCTATATTAATAAATAATAAATAGATTTCGATAGCATAAGCAACGTACAACACAGTCGACAAGGGCCTTAGAATTTGTCCAGTGCTTCTTACAGTGGAGGGCAGCTTCCCCAAGGCATCTAGCATTTGCAGCCAGTTTCAAAGCTTTTCTCAGAATTTCTTTGATTCTTTCCAAAATCTAGGAAATAAATCGACATACGCATATAATTCCTTTTAAAAATGTTATCATTGCTGGTTCTATGAAAGATAGTGCTTGGAAAACTACAATGATTCGATATATCACAAAAAATTGATATTTTTCCTTGAATATCAACACATTTCTTTTTTTAACAAACAATTTTTGTTTGTTTCGGTTGTCAAAAAACGCTCTAGAAGAGCCCAGGCTGAGCGTAAACTTCTGATGCGCATACTCCACTCAAAAGATCAATCATTTTTCACTACTGTCAGAGGTATAACTTTGTGTAAAACTTGTAAAAATAATAATTTTAAGTGTAACGTTATGTAACCCATATATATATAATACATTTTTTTATACAATGAATAACATCTTCCTCAGCAAGATAATTCTTCAGTACCTCCAATTCAGCACTGTTTAGTTCGACAGATTCCCAGTCAACTTCGGCGTGAATACCTCCGACTACAACGAAGACCAAGACGGCGCAGAGCGCAAAGAAGTAGCGAGGGAACACCATTGCGATCAGTTAGTTCAGTGAAAGACTGCAATTGATTTCACTGCTCGCGCCCAATTTATACTCTGTTGGACACATTTTTGGCGAGATAATGAGACGATAGTGGGAACTAAGTAGTAATCGATTGATAGGCATAATAGGTTTTAATATTTGGTGACCACTCACTGATTTGTTATCGTTATTATCGGGTTCTCGTTATTGATAATAATATCAAATTAATGAAGTTATTCAGAGAACCGTCATAATAGAAAATTAAGCACTTATTACCTAATAAACTATTTCATCATAAAATACAGGTATGCACACCGAACATATGAATAATAATGATTACATTACACGGTTATTTCAATTATTATATTATCCAAAAAATATTCTGTAAATACTGTTTATTTAATTATTATAATAATACATGGTTAATATTATTAAATAGGATTGTATATTTATAAAATAATATGAGTTTTTTACAAACATATTTATCGAATTCAAAAAATTAATTTAATACACTATAATTAACCAAAGTCAAAGATTCGCTTCTATCAACCAACGACGCATCGAGCCTTGTTAGCCCTGAAGTAGTTTTTCTGAAAATATTAGAAAAAATGAGTTTTTTTAAATTGTTTCGAACCAATTATTATGAATAATATTAATTAATAAAATAGTAAACGTACAGCGCAGTTAATGAGAGCACCAGGATGCTTCCAGTGAGCCTTGCAGTGCATTGCGGCATTCTTAATGCAGTGTTTTGCGGCCCATTTAACAGCTTGTTGTATGATTTTCATTGCTAGTATCAGCTATAGAATGACATTTAAACGTATAGTTTTTTTAAACGAGTTTTAACACTTATAATACTTGATTTTTTTTTATTTTGTAGTAAAATAATCTTCAATATTTAGAAACTCTATTGGAAAAATATGTCTGAAGATAAGATTAAATTCTCATGAGATTATTTAGAATGTTTGGCCAATTAAATTAAATTATAGGTAAGTATTTTTTCTGTTATATAAATGCAAAATAAATGATTTAAAATTAAAATAAATTTAAATGTCCTTACAGCAGGATTGCGTTCCTCAACAGACGAGTCGATGTCAACGTCATTTTGCTCAGCAATGTGATTACTCAATACTTCCAAATCGAGATCGCTCAGTTCAATGAATTCCGACTGTACTTCGGCGTGAATTCCTCCTGTAGCAGCGAAGAGGAAGACAGCGCAGAGCGCGAAGAAGAAGCGAGGGAACATCATCATGCGATACACTGACGAAGGATTGATGCCGTCTTTCCCTCAGTTCTCCGTTTATATGTACTGTGATTTTTTTTACTATGCATCTTTTCCGATAAATAAGTAATTAACGATTGCAGATCGTTGGGATAAGAGTTATGAAAGGGTATTACTGCACATCAGATGTGTCAACAGGTTTTGTTCGTTTTATTGATGGTAATCGGAGAAAAGTAAATATGGGACAATGAAGAGTAATGCAAGTGGAGAATCACTGCCTTACCGTATTAGTGCACGTACACCAGCAATACATTGTAAGATGTTTTTAACTGCAACCTTATCGTAGCTGTTATCATTTCTTCTAATTTTGTTGACAGAAATATGGTTTCACTGAATAGACTATATATTGATACCCCGTAACTAATGTACTGAGAAAGTGTGAGGAAAATGTCTTATATTCTAGTGCAAAAATGTTGATTACACAAAACTTCAACTGTACTTTAATATTTGGAGTATAAGAATCTATCTTCTATCAGAATTTATTATACACTACCAATTGTAAGAATTATAAGCTATTCATTATTGGTTTAATGTGGTTTTACTACGAAATGTAGTATTAATTGATTTTTAAATTTTTAATTGAAATATTAGAAAAATGTTAGTGAAATTCAATAAAAAAATATTAAAATAAGTATTAAGGTTATTGTAAATTTAATCGTGGTTACTATGTTACTGAATCGAAACTACAGACTTAAAATTTCGAATGCATTACAAGTACTACGTGTCGAAATTTTATACTAATTTATATGTAATAAATGAGCCTTATCTATCTTCATATATATTTTACGAATTAATTGTCCTCGATCATAACTTTGTATGAATTAAGTTTTGTCATTTTTAAAAGGTGATATAAATTTTTTTAAAAGAAATTATATTAATAGCATTCTCTTGAAATTCGCTGTTATTCAGAATATCCTTTAAAAAGATGGACAATAATGTGAGAAATTTTTTCATTTCACGCGATGAAACGTACTTTAAAAACATCACTCTGAATTAGCGATCTTTCTTTAAATAAGCGACCTTTTCCGTTTATTTTTCCGTTTAATCTTTGGGTGTTATTCTATATTAAAAACGTCAAGTATTGTCTACTTACTCAGATTTTATTATCTTATCATTAATAATAACGTCAGTGCTTTACTGTCAATCTAACTACTTCATAACGTTATGAATACCAGCAATCGGGGATTAATAATTATGATTTCGCGAAGACATCGGCTGCTTTAAAATTCCAGAAGAATCTATTTCGATATTAATTGGAAGTAATAATATTTATTCAACTACATTTCAATCAAACTACCAATTTAGTTTTTGTATATTCTTGAGTTTGCATAAAATGATATATATTTACATATTGTTTCGTTATTATTTTGTCCGATTTATTATTTTTCAATTAATCACAGGTATTGAATAATCATGATAATATCTAAGAACTCGAACAAATTCTGATAAGGAAATTAAAATGAGTCAAAATAAATTATTATGTAAAAATATATTATTTTCTGCGTAATTATGATTTACCGGGCAAAAAGTACACAAAATTTGTGTAGACTAATGTAAATACGGTTATAACACAAATTTTGTGTACTCATTTGTTAATTAAACAAAACAAACGATTTTCAACCGTGTATTAAAAAATGTAAAATTTAATTAAATCAATTTTTCACAATTTCCTCTATAAAACATGTGACCAAAAAATATTAGAAAATAACTAGAAATTCCTAAACAAAACATGTTAGCATCTCAAAATAAGAAGAAAATGCAGAGTTATGCACATAATAAAATCCGCTTTTTCCTTCACAGAAATTTTTATATATTATTCACACGAGCTCTTTTAGTACAGGTACTAGTGAAACATAATCCTTAGTAACTACGACAAATTTTGAGATAAGAAAATTTTGTAAGAGAATAGTCTCTCTATAATGAGAGTTTTCAAGCTTTTTCATTATCTTTACAATCGAATTTTTCAAGTCAAATGGTAACCGTGTATAACACTAGTTTAAATTTGAATCACATTCTAATCTTCAAAGTAACAAAACATCTTTAGAAAAATAGAAAAAGTATTTACCTTTTCTTTTACAAATTAACCCTCTTCAAATCAAACTCATAGTTTAAGAATTATAGTTAATTGCAAGAAACTTATATCACTTCTTATATCACTAGCAAATTGAAGGAATAACACATTGAAAATTCTTTAAAAACACAATTTTTTGAAATGCATAGAGTATATTATATATATGTTATACATCACTGAGACATTAAGTTCGATTAAAATATATTTCTTTTGTTTGAATTAACTGTTATTTGTTCCAATTTCATAAAAAACAAATTTGAAATTTCTATTGAAAAAACACGTAGATTAGATCAGATACGACTATTTTACAACTTTTAAAGCAAGTATATTAGCCAGATTATATTTATTTATTATTTTATTTTGCAAAAATATTTACAAGACCCCTCCGGCTAGTTTTTTTTATCCTTCCAAGACACCATTAATCTATATACAAATAAAAAAAGTAAACTCGGCGCACATCACACCTCTTCGAGTACTTCCCCGGCTTTCTGCACTACTTCATTACCTTATCTCTATCAAAACAAATTACTGATCGGCATCTGATAACACGACTCGTCGCTGCTATAAATACGATATTCGGTGTCGGTAAAATTATCATTCAGAATCAGTCGAACAATTACAAGCAATGGCATCCTCCCGAATTGTCTTCGCTCTCTGCGTCCTGACGCTCTTCGTCGCCGTTAGTGCGAAGACAGTAGAGAAGCCCCAGCTCCTGAACGAGCTCCTCGAGCAGGAAAACGGAGTCGCGGAATCCAGCAATGTCGAGGAACGCAACGCAGTGAGTTGATTTTTTTATTGGAAAATTAGTTACAATTTTGATTTTTTCTGGTTTGGAATATATAATATATAATACTCTATCGTTTCTCATAATATTCATAATGAGTTCAATATTCATATTGAATTTTCGTTCTTAAGGTTAGAGAAAATTAAAATTAGAAAATTTAAAGATAGTTGGAAGTATTTTTTTTTAACTTTCAATAAAAGCTACTACCAACATTTTACATGGATTTTTTATTTTAATTTTACTATCAATTTCAGATCGTCGACGCCATTATGGCCTTCCTGAAAGAGAAGTTCTCCTGGGCTGCCGAAAACTGCCTGAAGGAAGTCCTCAACTCCTGCAAGAAGAAGTGGTACAACCCCAAGAGGTTCCTCAAGTGCGCTGTGCGTATATACTTTTTCATCTCACTTCGTTACTTACTAATAATAAATATAGGCTTTCATTCGTGAACAGACACTTGAACATTGTTTCTTTTTTTTTAATATTTTGCAGAAGGAGTACTTCAAGGAGCACGAGGGTGAGTGCGCTATCCCTGCCTAAGAAGCTCGACTAGAAAAATGCGTTCTCATTCCTGTATTATACCTGCAAATGCTGTTATTCTTAAGCCATGTGAATATCATCATTCGTCACTCTACCATCTATCAACTCTGTTGTTTTTATAGATTTTAATAGAAAAAAACAAGTTTAATTATAAAATGAGAAAAATGTCGTCATATCTTTACTAACCTCACCAGCAAACGTATTTAAAAAAAAATCTTTCAATTGGCATAAGAAATCAAAGATTAATTTTTAATTGTTGGCTAAAATGAATTAAAAAGTAGAATCATAATGGAAAAAAACAAAACATATAAGCAATGTTATTTATAAAAAAACTATTTTGCGTAACATTTATAATGTTCAAAATCAAATGAAAAATATGCAAAAGATAATTTAAAAAAATACTCTATTTTTCTTTATCCACTAGTAAAAAAGAAGAAAAAAAGTTGTGATTAAACGTTTTGAAATAATATCCAGAGATACACAACAAGACTATATATTCTGATACTTTGCATTCGTTCAAATGTGCTATATTTTCTGTTGTTTTCGCAACCTCTCGTTTTTATTATAGAAATACTTTGGTCTTCACTATTAAATGTAAATTTTATTTCTATTTTTTTTTCGTTTTCTGTGCTTATAATAATTTTTAAAAGTCAACGAAATTTATAATTTAAATAATATGAGCTATACTATAAATAGTTGTGTTAGTATTGCTATAGATATACCCTTGTATTTGTATAATTATAGATGTTATTGCACTGTCTCTTTATAAGACAATCAAATAATTATTTTAATTTGATACTTCACAGATTAATGAAAATTATCGGTCTATTAAAGATTTACGATTTATCCCGATAAAGATAACCCGGTGCATTACATTCAATTATAGGGGAAGCCCCGAGAATAAGGAAATAATATCATCATTTTTTATTGAACGACCTAATTAATTATTGAATAATGTACTTCAACACGTATTACTCAATATGTCTGGCTCTTGACATTTGCACTAAATAAGTCATAAGTTTTTAAGAGAATAGGAAGAATCATCACTTTAGTACAATTTAAAGAACTTACGACTTGAACGGTAGGATATCTATTTTTCATAAGTAGAAACAGCTGTAAAAAATTAGTTTTTAAACTAACCTAAAACTTGAAGATCTCTTTTCTTTAAAGAAGAAAAATTCTTTTACAGTTAGTTTTAAATAATACCTTATTTTTCAAAGAGTTACATTTACGATATTTTTTCTTTAATTCAACCATTTCTGCATCTCAAATATCGTGGCATCCCTAAATACAGTTTAAGCCTGCCGAAAAATCAAGCCCACTCTGCGAGGAAAGGTCGCTGCTCCGCTAACGAGACACGGGATTTTTCTTCTTCTAGTTAGCCCGGGCGCGCGCGCGCGCATACGTATACGTGCTCGAGTCGAGGCTGCCGCGAGGTGAGGCGATGACCCGCCGCCGAGACGGCTCGCGTTTTTTGGTTGGTAGGTGGGTAGATGCTTAAGTGTCAATGTAGGTGGAGAAGGTGAGAATGAGGTTCTTTTCAGAAGTTTTTATGGTTTGTTGTATAACTGATTTGCGTAAAAATAGAAGGATAAAAATGATGACCTATGTACTTTTGGGATATTGAAAGGAGCTGTAAAGAATAGGAATATCTTTACGATACAATTATAAAGAGATGATTAAGTAGTATCTTGTGAATTTCGAAAAAAAAAATGTTTATACTATCTAAATATAATCAAGTATACTTTTTAGTAATATGCGAGGAGGTAGTTTATTTCATATTCCTAGATATTTGTATGATATAAATTTATTGGATGTACGAAACGATGGAAATCGCATTTCCAATCTAAGATATTTTGATAACGAATTTATTCAAGTATTTACACATTGCAGTAATATTATCATAGATATTACAGCAACGTTGTACAACATCTTTAGAAATCTACAACGGTATAACGATAAGGTTCTATTGCAATTACAATACTATAAAGTAACGCTATAAAACAAACAATATGTAGACAGTGTTATATTTATATATTTTGATACTACTTTGCAGATTTAATGACGGGCATAAATAACACTTTTTACGCTTGATCAATTAAAATATTCAAATTACATCACGTATACAATTAATAATTCTGTTATAATGTCACCTTAATACGAAAATACTAAAATATCTCGCTCATAAAAGAATGAATATAAAGTACATGCAAATCGCCGTTTGCTCGGTACTTTTATTACCGCGCTCTTTTTACATCTAGATAACTACATGTCATGTTCGTCTTAATGAAAAAAGAAGAAGCGGAGGAGAGGAGGGAGAAGGGAGAGAAGAAAGCAAAGTCGCTCTGGCGCGGAGCATGACGTAAAATCCACCGAACAGATAAGAACTAAGCTTATTAAATAAACTTTAGTTCGTCATAAGACTGACATAAACCCGACGTACTTCCGAAACTTTTTGAGAGGAAAACTTGCCCGCGCGCCTCGCCTCTCGCTCACTCGTGCTTTCTCTCTCTCTTCCTCTCTCTCCTCTGTCTTTCGTCCGTGGTATATCAAGTAGACGCTTAAAAGCTTCCAAATTAATAGAATTAAAAAGAGGCTCTTGAGATGACACTCATCTTTTGCTCTTTCGCTCTTTTTACTCTCGGCTTCTCCACTTCTCCTTTTTTCTTTTTTTCCTTTTTTTTTAATTTTAAAATCCTTTCGTAGGGTTAGTTTCGCAGGCTCATGAGAGAAGTGCTTGAGACATAGGTAACACACTTACTCTTTAAAAAAAAAAAAAAAAAAAAAAAAATTAACAATAACAGAAAAGCATTTATATTTTTTTTATTGCCTTTATATTACCTTTTATATAAACTATAATAGAATTATTTTTGCAATATTTCGTTAACCGAACAGTTTCTTTGATTTAAAAAGAAGAAATTCATATAAATGTCAATAATATATCGTAACAGTACTAAAGTAACAATGCAGCAATATTTTAGTAACGCTGTAACAGTATTGTAACAACATTTTTAAAACAACGCAAAAATTATATTTATAAAGACCTTCGCATAAAAATATTAACCACTACGCACCATACTATTATGGTCACAACGCAATGCGTCAGTTCGTATGACCGGAACCCACTCATCGAACCCATCACCGCTCTCTTACTACTACTCTATTTACCCCGAACGTAGGAAAGGCGGCATGCGCACACGCAGGCATCGCTCGGCGAAGGCAACGAGCGTAATACTCGTGTACATACGCAGGGCGTATGAGCTACTGGTCTCTCTAACGAGGCTGCATCCTCCTCCTCCGAATACGGGTGGAGGGAACGATCGCGTCGTCGTCGTCGCCGCTCCAATTATTCGATGACACGGCGCGACGTAGACGACGATTGTTCTCTCCTTTAATTAATCGCCGTCGTACGGGAAAAAGGAATGTGGGATGCGCAACTGGGACGACGGCGCGACCGGCTGGCTGGCTTGCTCGCTCGCCGGGTAATTAATGAGGCGTTTGCGTTTCGAGACACACGCAGCACGCACGCGCGGTTATTACGGACGACGCCGGGAAACGTTATGTGCCCAACCGCGCGATATGTTGGCAGCGGGGGGATTGTAAAGGATATTGTGAAATTAATTTTCGCGATCATTAGGTATATGGGGTTTCGAGGATTGCGGATTAATGAGTTATTAAATACTGGAACGCTGGACTTGTTTCTTGGATTTTTTTTTTCTTTTTCCTTTACTTAAAAGGTAAATTTTTTACTTACTATAATTACTATCTCTCTTTTAGGAAGATTATTATACCTTGCAAAATTTTATTTCATATATTTACTCATGTCATTTTCCAGTTTTTGTAATTTCATTTTTAATCAGATTAAATCTTACAATTTACAAAAATATACTCTGCTCCGAATATATATTTTTTCGCATCGAAACCGTATACACACCGGTGACAGCCCAAGTACACCCATTACGCGAAGCCTGCGCGCACATTGCGTCACCCATATAAGAAAGGTGACTTGCACTGCTACACCGGTGTCTATCGCATCAGCCATTACGCGGGGGACAGACGGCTGCCAGACATCAGACAACCTGCGCTCACTCCGGCTCTCGCACTCTTCACCCGTGCAGCGAGCCGTGCGAAAAGCGCGCGCGCGCAGAAAGCATATCCCCCCGTTTCATTCTCGCGAGACGTTACCTCTCTCGCGTCGGCGATATATTCAGTTTCCGCGCGCGGGGGCATTACTGGGACAAAGGTCGTGCCTGTGTGTGTCGAAAGTACCGGAAACCCTCGCAGGTCTATGTATGCCGCGCGAGGAGTAATTACTCGCGCGAGGCGCCTTTCGTCGGCTGGATGTTATTACAGCTCGTATAAACTCGAGCCTCCGTGTGTGTGCTTCAGCTTTGTGCTGTGCAGAGGCGGCTGTCGCCCCTTTTTTGCTCAGGGTATGGGGTATATACCTATAATATGCGTCGCGAGGAGCCGAGTGCAGGGATAACGGTGTATACGCCGTTTCCGCTTGAGAGTTCGAGGTTTAGTAGTTTAGGGAAGTTGGGGTTGCGTGCTTTTTTTTCTATAGCTGTGTGAATGATTGTTCGACTCTTGATTTAATGACTTTATGAAGTACAATGTAATTAGATCCAGGAATTTTGCTGAAGTATGGTTATACTTTTTTAGAGAAGTGTTTTAATTTATGCGGCTGTACAACAAAGTTACGTTGCAGAAAGCTTCTTGTGGTATAGTAGTAATATTGCTAAAATATTTTTGAAACGTTAGTTTTGCAATACTAATGAAATGTTAATATTGCAGATTTATTTTTTTATAATATTTATCAACGTTTTAGACATCGATTATTGTATTGCAATAATACTGTCTTTGATATGCAGTAAATTCAACGTACACTGCAACTGATGTTTTTACATAAAAACATATCGTCTTCATTATTTTACTTTAAAATCTAAAACTTCCTAAAACGTCTAGCCAACGACAATTGTAATCAATTAGAACTCTTTGTTTTTAAAATCACTCCTCAAATATAGATCTTATCTCCATAACTCTACTATACTAAATCCATCTCAACTTACAGCCTTAACCCTCTAATCTACTTCTTCACAGCTTTTTCAATCCGAAATCACACGCCTCCTGCGTCCCCAATTAAAAAACCTCGCGCCGCGTCATCATCTCTTAACCACACACACACTTCGACAAATCACGCCTTGGACTAAAATTAATTTCCAAACTGGATCCCAGCGATAGCAGCGCTGTGTATACCCATTCTTCTCTCTTCTCTTTTTTTATCCAGTCCATGAGCAGAGAAGAGATATCGCATCTGAGGGGCCGGCGCGATTGAATGATTCCACGCTTTGATCAATGGGAGGCGGCCGGATGACGGAGTGTCGCGCCCCGGGGCGACGGTTATTGAATCGTCAAAAAATGCTGTAAGCGCACGCACGCGCGCAAGCGAGTCTTTTTTTAATTAGACCGTAACGGCTGTTTGTTTATCGCGGGCTTGTATCGTAGGTAATGTGGGTTTGTCATTGGTGAGGGATATGGAAATGGGCTTGCTATCTATGGGATGTTCGAGAGGAGGTACATGATGCGACGTTGCGCTAAGTATGCAAATAAGCTCCGCTTATTGATCATTGTTGGGCTCAAAATATTTTTATGATCGTGTGGACGTGATTGTGCTAAAATACTGTTAAACATCCGTATAACTTTTTTTGCCAACTTATCGATACATCTATATGTACATACTTAAAAAAGAAATTTAAAATATTATTTGCCAATTTATTTTTGTAAGTTATATTGTAACTAGCAATCAAAGTGTTATATTTGATACTTTTATTCATTTTTATATTTGTTTTCATATTGTTTAATTGGAAAAATATCCGTAAAGTTATCGGAGATGAAAATTTAATTGAGGTAATGAGGTGATTAAATCATCAAAATTTTCCAATAGAAATATCATTTTGTTACATATTCCTGGAAAGTGGAAATCGACTCGTCGCGGTGGATATCGCAGAAACTATAATTTTATCACTTCAATTTACAACATTCTAGTTAAATAATAAACTAAAAACATTTTACCATTCCATTATTTTAATAAACAAATTTCATTGCACGACGCGCTTGATGAATTAAAAAACTTTTTTCCCCCTAAATTAAAGCACGACGAAGAATACTTGGAAAAATATGCAAATAAGAGGCGAGGGACTCTGCCTTTAATAAAATTCCAGCGGCGCAAGACTATCGGTTTCAGCGTTAAAAAGAGGCGAGAGACTCAGTTACGTGGCCGTAGAGTCTCAAAGCCTCTCTCTCTTCTCTCGGCACACTGTGCGCACGGGGCACCGGCGTCACCGTGTAAACAAAAAGGAGGAAAGAGGAGGGCAAAAAACGAGAGGAACGAAACAAGAATGTAGATTGTCATGCGAGCGCGCGGATATTGCAACGAGACCCTCGTCCTCTCCCCGGCTTCCTTTCTCAATTCGCCTTCTCCTTTATTTTCTCACTCACGCTCTCGCCTATATCCAATTTCATTTTTTCCCGAGCGCGCGAAGTGCGCTGCAGACGCGGACGGAAATGAATTTACGAGATGCGTGTGTGCAGTGCGTATAAGCAGGGAAAGCGTAATTAAATGTGTCCTCCGTTGCGGTTTTACTTGATTTATCTTTTTATTTGGCTAGTTGAAAATGCGTCCGCATGAACTGCTTTTCTTATTTTTTTTATTTTTAAGTTCTTTTAATTTAATTACGTTTATGGAGGACATTAAGAGTTTTTCAGTCAGTGTATTTCTTTGTTTCTTTTTTTGCACATTTTACTCAATTATTCAGATAATTTGGAAACAGACTTCGGAATTTGTTGTCTTACTGACGTGAAATCAAGTTAATATTTTTGTATTTCTACTTGTTATTTTCACGAAACTTCATTAAATTTCTTGCAATTCTGAAAATTTAATTAACAGCATAAATATAGCGACACTGATTATTAAAATTTTCTCACCATTTCAAATTTATACAAAAATTTACAATTCATCATCAGATTTTCTTTATTAAAAGTTCCGTTTGTAAACCCCACTGAATTCCCTTCCAAATAACTTAATTAGACTTAATTTCCCTAGCTTTAACAAAACGAGAAAATCCCTTTCTGAAACAACTGCACACGCGTTAGCCGCCCAAAATACTTGAGCGGTCCGTTCCCGACGAAATTCCACCACGACCGAACCTCGCCAAAACGAGCTGACGGCTAGTTTTAATTAAAACAAGGCAGAAAAAAAACATACTACTTTTCCGCGTGCCCGAACCGCTACTCCCATTATAATGGGAAAAATTTTTTGCTCCAAATGTACACACACACGCCGCCAACGCTTCATACGGCGCAACACTTTTTCAGGTCAAAGTTTCTCTGTTTGTGTTTCCGCGACTGGCTGCCGACGAGCCGTTTTTTTTCTCTCCTCCCCTGAGCGGAAAGTTGGAAAAACCATCGGAACTTCCCGGCGTGGAATAAAACTTTTCTGCTCGCGCGGAGAGGGAAACAAAAAACGTCGGAGAGCGAGAGAGAAAAGAGTCTGAGAAGAAAGAGCTACGATCGCCTCGCGCGTAGGACGACGAATCGAAGATAACCTCCGTGCGAGAGGCGGAGATTGCTTTCGTCTATATGTTCCGGCGCTCTGACGGTAATACGCGCGCGCTTCGAGTGCTTGCAGGTAGTAGGTGTACGTATATATGGGATGTTCGCGTGCAGATGGGAAAGTTGAGATATTTGTAAACTTTGGGACTTTAAATGCTTGTTGGGAAATGACAAGTAAAGATGCATAGAACATTTTTAAGGTCCCTTTTTCCTGTTTTTGTCCGTGGTTCTGTATGTAAGAAAAGAAATGATGTAAATAAGGTATTTAGAAAAGATTTGTTTCGTAGATATTGATATTGGATCAATATTGAAGTGACATTGTTATAATATAAAAAAATTATTATTTCAATGTTATAATAATCTTGTTTGGTCCAAATACAGTTTTTATTTTGTGTTATTAATGCAGATGAAATGAAGTATGAAAGCAGTGTGATAAATTCAATTTCATAGACAAACTATTTTTTACCGACTCACTTTGTATAATGTTTACTCTTAAAACAATCTGTATTAATTCTAAAGTTAGTAAGTAAAAACCAACATCTATTTTTGTTCTTCTACTCTTAATTCGAGCCAGCGGAACTTCTTGTCCGCGCTGTGCTTACATTTGATTTGTTTGCCCGGACCTTACAAGCAATATATCCACGGTAAAACATGCGGCTGGCCGTTTGATCGAGGCGTTAATTGAATTCCTCGCCTCTTGGTGCAGACTAAGGAAGCGCGCGAGCTCGCCGGTGGTCAGTGGTAATTTCAACTTTTTCCCGACGCACTTCGCGCCAGTCAGGGAATTTGATCGAAAATGATGGATTGTCGTTGCTTGGCACCATAAAGTAACTGTACGTAATTTCCTTCTTTGATGGCAAAAAAGGCCTTTCTTAATTACGCGAAAAAACCTTAAAAATTATTATTAAATTATGCTGTAACTCAATAAAATGATATACGCGCTTCAGTGTAGGTCTATGAAATTAGGTATTTTAACGCAGCATCAATAAAGGCGGCTTATGACTAGATGGCTCATTTACTTTTTAGAATGTACACACATTTTTATAAACACCTATTTAATGTCTATCCCGTTTATTAAAATGATATTTTTTGTAAATGTGATGTAATTTCAATACGTAAAATTCAAAATTAAATTTTTAAATAATTCTCGCTTTAAAAAATGATGAATTAAATCTGTCATCACAATAAAAATAATTTAATTGATTGTTAAATAAAAGATGGGGACATGTACAGAATCCGAAGAACATGAGAAACAGTAGCCTAAGAATCTAAAATAATACTAAACTAAAATAAACCTCGAACGAAGTTCTCACGATACTTCCAGCGAAATCTCATAACCTCCACAACAACGCTATCGATTTACGCACGCTACTTCCCCTTCGGCACGGCTCTAACTAATTACAGTCCATTTATACTTAACCGGGAACAAATCAATCAGAGTCGCGCGCCCGCGGAGAGCCATCAACGCTCTCGCTCTCATCGTAACCCCTCCTCTCTCATTCGTAACCTCGCAAATTCGTCAAGCTCTCGAAGCGCACGAACGAGTTTCCGGCCCGATATCATCTCCCGCGCTTTATTCGCACGCTCGAGCGGGAGAGAGAGAGAGAGCGAGAGGGAACTACCATCCCCATTGGATAAAGTAACGCGCGATGATTTCCCGCGACGGAAGCTATTGTCGATGCGCGTGCGCGCGGTTCTTTTAGCTCTCTCCACGCGCGGGAGTTTAGATAAACGGCCGCGATAGGCTAATGGAACGGTGAGGTGGTGCGAGGTGGCCGGATGAACGGTGTGTTGTGAGGATAGGCAAGGCGCCACCTGGTGACGTGCACGCACTTATTATATATGGATTTAATTTTGGGTGCTGTGGCGTTATTCACGTAAAAAGAGGCATGGCGATTGTCGCGTGCGCGTTCGTGAAATTAATCGTATGCCATTGCGTGATTTACTAGCGGTTAAATCGAACGTTACGAGAGCATCTGAAATTTAAATAGTCGCGCATTGAGAGAGTTATCGATATGTGAAATTTATTCGCGGATCCGATGAATACTGTATAATCTCGGATGCGACATTTCCTTCTCGGTCATTTTTTCAAACAACGCGAGAACGTAGCATTACGCAATATTCATAAATCGAAATAAATCAACCGTACTTACGCAGCGGAAAAGGTATGTACAGACGGTGAAATCATCGGCTTCATAACTCACCTGCAACAGAAAAGAGAAAGAGGAAAAATTAGATATTAAAATTCAACTAATAACACACGTCAGCTGGGTAAGATTTACTCTGGGCCTATACAGTGGACATATATACGCTAAAAGGATAAACACATACATTTGCATCAATGCCACACCATCAGAAAACTGGCGAGCGAGCGAAATCTCTTTTACCTTCGCAAAAAGCTCTCCACGCGCATAATCCCTTGGAAAATGACAGTTATATCGGCTCTGGCGGAGATTATAAAACGAGATTTATCTGAAAAATTGTCCGCAAGTAGAGAGCGGTGGGGAGGATATTTCCATCAATACTTAATGCCCCGTCAGTTGCGCGCACCGATTTCCACGGGTACCCGCACGCTCGCAAATATTAAAATCAAAAAGAGAATGGCAATCAATTTTCAATTACCGGCCATTGATAAATTTCACAGCAAAAAGCTACTCCCTCTTCCTCTCTTTCTCTCTGTACCGGTCATAAATATTCCATTTTGCGAAAATGCACGCGCGCGCGTAGCGGAACGTCGCGTAAGCCTAACGGTCACGAATAAAGGCGCGCGCGCGCATCTGCCCCGCGGCTCAATTAGCCCAGCGATTATTTTACGATCAACTGCTGTGCGCGCGCGTTATTTGAATAACTCCTTCTCTCAGTAGCGATGAGAGACTCGATAAATAATTCAATGGCGATTTTAGGACTTTTTATCTTTCGCTGCCGATAAAAAAAATTATGGCGATGGGGAAAAACAAAGCGTTTATTGCAGTGCCAGCCGTTCGCTTGTTTATAGAGGAATTCGTTCTTTATGGCGTAATCTCCCCTAGCTGTACTTTCCATTTTTTATGCTTAAGTATTCCAATGATGTTTGTGTTGCGTTTTACAAACGATTCAGTTTTCCTGATATACGAATTATATATTACTACGAATTAATATGAAACCAGTATTTAAATAACATTTAAGTAATATACAATTAAGTTCTACGTTAATTCAGTCATACTTTGATTATAATTTGTTTTTAGAATATTTTGCAGTACCTTATAGACGGTCACTTAATGGGAAAAAAGAACCGTTCCACCTAACTTTATAGAGACAAAAAACTGAAGAAAACCAGTTAATGCATCTACTTAGAGAGGAATAACTCATTCCCCGCGAATATACAACTCTCAGGGTCTGCAAAACACATAAAAACTGTCTATAAACTCCGCGCAAACAAAGCACGTTTTTATTCCTTCCTCCCTCCTCCCCCCCTCTCTGCGTATATACGCTATGCGATCATTCGATTGATCGATCGTCGAACAATGAGGCCGCGAGCTGCGCCATTGACTCTCGCTCGCGCGTCCGTTTTTATGTCCCGAGCGCGAAATGAAGATCGACCGTCTCGGAAATCCCATAAACCGAGCTAGCGCGGATTTGGTTTCGATTACCGTCAGAGTCCAAGCGAATGACTCTGAATTATCTGGATGTCTAATGGCGCGGATTGGCAGGGCAATGGCATTCGTTCGTCTCATGACTTATTATTTAATGAAACTCAGTGCTAAAGCTGATTTGCTTAAAAAGTATTAGAAGTACTGTTATGTTCGCATTGTTACAGTATTTCAGTGACATTGCTACAATATTAAAATAATGTTATCACAACTTTACTTTATTAAACATTCAATTTCTCAAAACCAAAATTCTGTTTGTATCATAAAAACGCTCTTTTCAAATAAATGTCTTCACAGTTTCCATAATGTAGGCATATCTATTTACTCTTTAGCTACAACAAACTTGCCTTTTAGAATTCCATAAAGGTGACGGTAAAAATCATTCTTTTTTAATATTTGTTACTTATAGCCCACTTGCGAGGTTTTAACGAGTGATGGTGGGAAAAAGTGTTTTTACGGCTAATCATAAAATTTTCGTCTTCATAGTTATAAAGATTCCGCCTTTTTTTCACTTTATGATTCGGCTTTACGAGTACTCAAATAAGCGTAAAGTATTATTATCACGTTTTGGTACTGTTATCAAGTACGTTTAATACACAGTAACTTCAGTAAATATACATAATATATTTTACAATGTAACTTCGTAAAAGCCTAATAATCGTAAGAAAATACGTTAATACGCGTATTTTGAAGTTCTCGAAGTAAACATACATTAATAATCCTTTTATTACTCCATTAATGTATAAGCGCAGAATGATCACTAATCCTGGCACGTATATAATTTTATTTTTTTAAGTAGCATTCCTCACATACATTGCACGTAAATATAAGTTTAATATGTGAATTACCAATCAATTTAGTGTTCAAAGAGATCCTATGTAGCAAAACATAACCATTCATTTGACTTTTTTTGAAAACATTCCGCACCTTAGCAGTGCTAATAAATCACACATACTTATCTCTGTAGATGCAAGAAAAAAAGGTACTAGTTTTAAAACTACACATATAGTAGAAATAATTTTTTTTTTCACTTTTAATAGCAAAATTTTCTTTTAGATATTTATAGAGACCATCAAGAAAGAAAATCAACGCCAACATAGAAAACCTTTCCCTCCCAAAAACGAACAAACCTTCACACCACCCCAATCTACCCTTTTCACAGCCAATTTCACTCTGCTTCGCATATCACTCGCAAATTCGTTTCTCTCTTCCCTCCCCTTCTGATCGCTCACCGGCGCGCTTCTCCCTCGCGCTGAAAAGCAAATTCCGCGCGAAACATTGCACTCGCTCCCTTTGCGCTCGAGAGACAGAGATATCCCCGCGAGAGACGACGACGACGCCCGTGGCTGAAAATTGTTTGTCGCGCGCGCCGTGTGGCACAGAGAGACGACGCGATAATCCCTTCGCGCGAGTTGCAGGGGACAACGTAAATTCCCCGTTTATTAGACCTCTTTTTACAAATATCGCGTATATACGCGGGAAGAGAGGTGGAGCGACCGGTTCGCCGCTGAAACGTTATATCAGTCTTGAAAATTAATATTTGCGCTTGCTTACTAGTGCTGAGCGGCTCTGTTTATTCAGTCTTAATCAAACGTATTACGGGAAGAATTTTTTGATTGTTTGTTGTTGTTTTCTGTACCACTTATCGGCCGGGTTTTATAAGTTGGTAGCAGCATGGGTTTTGCTTTGATGCGATATGGAAAATGAGGGTTCTGATGTCGTTGAAGTATACGTTGCTACTTTTGGTCATTTTGATTGAAGAATCAATTTTCTCTTTTTTTTAATGCAGTGTATGTGTAATCATTCATTTTATGTTATTCTAGGGCATGAATCTCATGAGAATACGGGTAAAAACACGTGACATCGTGAAATCACTGCACTTGATCTACTCAAATGCAAAAATAAACCAAATTCTTAGCTGATTATTATTTCTTCATTAATAATTCTATTATTTTATTCAATGACATTATACATTTACTGTATTGCAAGAGAAATCATACATTGATTTAAATATTTCCAAAAAAAATCCTTACTATAACATTCCTGATCAATGGCCAAGTCACCATGTTCAAATCTCCAGGACAAACCGTACCATGAAAAATCAAATCTTCTTTGCTTTCTCCAAATATTTTCTATACCCTCTCTACTACGTAAGAGAACGTGAAAAAAACATCCGCACGCGCAAAAAATACACTTGACAGTGCTAGCCGCCGAGAGAGGAGGAAAATGTTTACTTGATTTGCTTGATCAAAATAAAGCGCAGCTTGCCGGGAACCTTTTCCTCTATCTCTCGGCTCTTATGACTATTAAAATCCGGATGAGAATTGAGCGAGCAAGCAGCGAGGGACGGCGACAATGTCAAATATTAAAAATCAAGTGGGCCACGGTGCGTAATCAAGCGAGCGGCTGAGTGTTTTTGTTTTGCGACGCTGCTGCTTGATTTTTGTACGACGAGGAAAGTGTATGCAGTTCTTGTATCAGAGAACAAAGGTGGGAGTGGGAGGGAATTTGCTGGCGACGGTGCTGTTGTAATGAAAATTTTATTACAAAAAGTCGCGCGTTGCTTGGATGTTGGATATTGAAGTATGTACATATTGTAAAATGTTGATTTTGTGGAATATATTGTTGAATATTAGTACAATATTGTTCTACTCTGTTCGCAAAAAATATCCATATTGTATACATATTACGAATTTTTACATAAATTTGACTTTTATAAATTCATATTTTTCTAGTTCAGCCTTTATTGAATTTCATAACAATATTGTATCAACATTATTGCAACGTTGTATAAATGCTGTTATCGATTGAAACTATTTCTTCTTGTTTCCATACAATATCGCTTGCAGAAACATATCCATTTTGCAAGTACCGCGAGATTATGTTTCCTAAAGTCAGCGGCTCTCTATGAAATAATATTGTGCAAATATTGAATAAAAGTCGAGTGCTGCATGCGTATAAATGCAGCGAAAACAAATAATACAGCGTTTAGCAATATTCGATTTCCATTAAAAAAAGTTTACAGCGTTGTTACAATAATTCATAACGATTATTTTATATTTTTATTGTTCGACCATGATATACTTTTTCTACTGAAGGACACTCATCATTTTATAAATTAAGTGTTATCAAGTGGTAGATCTAAAAATTATGCAAACTCCTCTTTCTTGTTGTAAAAAGTACTAAAAATACAATAACTTTTGCTTCTTTCAAACTGGCATGCTGCCTAAAAATTTTCCTTAACCATTTTTTTCGTGTAAATTTCAGTGACTCTTCACATCTACTTTTGATCTCCACTACACAATCACCGTCAGCAAACCGTCAAAGCTCAAAATTCCCCAAACAATGTCCCACGAAAAACTCCGACAAACTTTCCAGCCCCATTTGCGAAAACCCTGCGCTTCACTTAACTAGCGAAAAGTCTCGGTTTCCCGACGCGACGACGCGCAGCGGAAAAGATAAAAGTCATCAGGCGAGATCCATCCGGAAACGCTCGCTCGCCATTTGCCTAAGAGGGTCGCGCTTGTGCCCGGGCCGTTCGAAGTAATCGTTACGGCGCGGATTTTCTTCCTACGACGCAGGGGATGATGGTTTGGATAATACGAAGAAGAAGGGGATCGTGCAGTGTTTTTCCACGGTTCTTTCGTAGCTTGGTTACAGAGAGGGGAAAATACAATTGCAAGAAAAGTTTAAACTGGGAGAGTCAAAGTGGTTGAATGTGCCGTATATTTTTTAGATTATAGAAATTCCGTTTCCAGTGCAAGCTTGGCTTGGCCTGAAGAGAAAAGAAAAAGGAATTTCGCTTTCCTTCCTTTACGATACTTAGCATAATAAATCCTCTTATATGAATATAGTTATAGTATAGATAAAGTTAAGGAAAAAAAAATGATTTTTGCAAGGCAAACCGTACAAGTTGCTATCAAATTGTAAGCTACATTAATCTTGATATTGTATTATCTGGTCTCAATATTCAAGACCATAATCGATACAATATTTATATACAGTTTTCAAAACAATATCAAGATTGTATTGTCGAGAATCTTGTTTTGTCTTGAAAATAATTTAACGTTTTCTGATCGTAATAATCTATAGAAATAATCATCCCCTGGTGGAAATCCAAAACATTTTATAACTAATAACTGACTATTTATTTTAGAGTTGGCTATAAAATAGGAATTTCTTCTGTCCAGTTTATAGCTCG
>JAPYZO010001018.1:0-23039 GCA_030522905.1 Torymus flavipes | reverse complement strand
TTGACTCGCCACAAACATGTCGTGCGTTCTTTTCAACGAACGAAATACTAAAGTGTGCACTGAATGCCGCTGTACATCTGCCATTTTTTAATTCTTTTTCTGTTAATTTTGCAATAAAAACTTACGCGTTATTTTTGTGTTTGGTAATTGGAGGTTACAGCGGTTAAAAAGAACGGTGTGGCTATTCGCACTAAATCCACGTAAAATACATGGATATAACCGCGAATAGAATATCTATATTATACAGTCAAAGAAACACAGTAGGTAATATATAACTGAAACCTAACCCTTCTGCCTACCATTAGCTACTAATCTACTATACCGGCAGCACGATAGTAATTGATAATGCTGTGTACTTTGGTGCAGCAGCAGCAGCGCAGCGGCGGCGGCTAGAGCCTCATTAGAGGTATACCGTATAGTAGAGAACTGTGTGTAAACGTGTAGCAGACGCTATATATAAACGGGTTTCTGCGCTACGTGGCTAAAATATGCCATATTCGGAAGAGTACATACGTAGCAAGCTGCAAAAGGAGCTCGAACCTCTACATCTCGTAAGTATGATAAGCTAATCAGTTGGACTTCATCGCGAAACGGTAGAGACGCCAACGCATAACCTCACTTTTCCAGCGCGCTATCTACCTCGACTACCGCTCGCATTAATCCGGCGAGATTGAGCGCAAGTTGCGAAAAATACGCGCGAGAGAGAGAGCGAGCGAGAATGCGCGAAAGAGAGAGCGTGGCGGCAAACGCCGCACGCAAGGACACGACTACAGGCGGCGGCGGCTCCTCGGTCAGCTCAGCCTCCTCCACGTCGAGGGACGCCGTAAGCAAAGACGGCGGCGTCTCTGAGCTTCTGCAGAACAGCCTCATCGTCGGCTTAGCTTTACTGCTTCGCTGGTGCATTTCTTATCATCCCTACAGCGGTGCCGACAGGCCCCCCATGTTTGGTGACTATGAGGCCCAACGCCATTGGCAGGAAATCACTTTGAATCTGCCCATTTCCCAGTGGTACTCTAATTCCTCGGATAATGATTTGCAGTACTGGGGCCTGGATTATCCACCCATCACGGCGTACCACAGTCTCCTACTAGCCAGGGTGGCCAGTGTCTTTGATCCTGATTCTGTAAAGCTCCACCAATCTCGGGGATATGAGTCTAACGCACACAAGTACTTCATGAGACTGTCAGTTCTAGTCGTTGATCTGCTGATATTTATTCCAGCAGTTGTATACTTTGCCTTCAGCATATTACCGATTCTCGATGCTAAGGTTAAAAAGCACCAAGAGAAGAATGAGAGGAAAGATTTTTTTATGTTTAAGAAGAAGCATTTTGTTTTAGCTACCATACTTTTTTACCCTGGTTTGATTTTGATAGACTATGGACATTTTCAGTATAATTGTGTTTCACTTGGTTTGTTTATTGCATCCGTGTCAGCACTGTTCCAAGGGTCCATGGCTATTGGATCATTTTTCTTTGTACTAGCATTAAATTATAAACAAATGGAATTGTACCATGCTCTTCCATGCTTCTTTTATATTCTTGGTATTAACACACCTGGAAAAAGAAAGCCCCTTCTTGCTTGTTTGCGATCATTAATTTGTGTGTCATTAACTGTTATTATAACATTTGCTTTAATTTGGGCTCCATTTTTAACTGACCGAAAAGTTTTTATGGATACAGTCCTGCGACTTTTCCCATTGACAAGAGGTATCTTCGAAGACAAAGTTGCCAATATATGGTGCACTATTAATGTGCTTTACAAATTACGAAATAACATTTCAAATTTGCAACTAGCTCAGATATGCCTTGTGTCAACAACAGTGGCATTATTACCTAGCAGTCTTGATTTGTTTTTTAGACCTTCGAGGGAAAAATTTTTATTAGCTCTTGTAAATTCATCTCTTTCGTTTTTTTTGTTTTCTTTCCAAGTACATGAAAAATCTATACTTTTAGTAGCATTACCTGTACTATTGCACTTCCAGAAAGATCCGTTTTCCTGTTTTTGGTTTCTTGTAATTTCCATCTTTAGCATGCTTCCATTATTAATCAAAGATGGACTTTACCTAGCTTATTTTGCATCAATGACTTTTTTTATTATTTCTGTGTCTTGGATGTGGTTTGAGTCAAAAATCGGTAATTTTGTAAAAAGTAAAGAAGAAAAACAAGAGGAGAAACCATCTTCAAGAAAAGTAAAAGCTAAAAAAAGTGTCAGTGTATGGACATCAAGTGGAATATACATTAACATATTGTTTGTAATTTCATTATTAGGAGTCATAATACTATCTGTTTGCAGTGGACTCCTAAAACCACCAAAAAGATATCCAGATTTGTATCCACTACTTGTATCTGTATATTCATGTGGACACTTTTTTATATTCTTGATTTATTTTAACTATAAACAATTTTGTGCAACATCTGTGCCACCACGGAAATTCAAAGTCAAATAAAAGTGATAAAAAATCGCAACAATAATATTAATGATAATTATAAGGATATATTAATAATTACATCAGTAAATAATAGATTTAAAAATAATTATATTATTTATTAATTGTGTGATGTCAATGTTTTTGTAATAGATGTGAAATTTCTTTACTGAAATCTTTGAACCTTTGACTTAAGTAGATATATATAGGCATAAAGTGTGAATGGTCTGCCAATGATGGTTGTACAAGATACCAAATAGCTGTTTACAATGAGCTGTGTATTTGAATAAAAATGCTCCATATTCTACAGAGCATTATTAATATTAATAAATTCATTTTTTTTTTCAAAATAAAAATTCTAAAAAAAAAAAAAAAAAAAAAAAAAAAAAAAAAAAAAAAAAAAAAAAAAAAAAAAAAAAAAAAAAAAAAAAAAAAAAAAAAAAAAAAAAAAAAAACGCGTGACGAGATTTTTCTCCGTATATTTGCACGAGGCTTCACTTTTTGTTACAGGAAGTAGAGGATCAGTCCGACGGCTGCGGCGGTAAATTTTCCGTTCTAATTGTGTCGGATAAATTCGAAGGCAAAGCGCTTCTTCAGCGACACAGGTAATGTCAATGTTATATTTTCTCATAATTTTAAATTACCAACAGTTCATAGCTTTTTTTGACTCGTATGCAAAATCAAACAAGAATCTTGAAAATTATACATAAAAACTTTTGTAGAAAACACTTCGTTAAATGTAAGACAAGTTTTTATTTTGGAGGCTTTAAAGACGTTCAAACAAAAAACGGGGGGTTTCGTAATGAATTTTTATTTTTTGTCTATGTATATTTGATACAACCAGATCAAATTTATTCGTATGATATGGGTGTCTTAACAAGTAGAAAACATTTTTGTCATGAAAAATTACCTAGTATTGGCGCTAATATCAATAATTGAATTTATCGGCTCTACAACAATATCGTTACCGCGACCCTATCCTCAAATTTCGAATAAGGAACAAAATGAGCCGCAGAACGTTGCAATTGAACGAAAAATAAAAATTTCCATAGAAGCGACGTGTTAGTAAATTCAATTGTTGATATTAGCGCCAATACTACGCAATTTTTCATGACAAAAATGTTTTCTACTTCTTAAGACACCCATCATTAAAATAAACTTGATCTAGTTGTATCAAACATAAATAGACAAAAAATAAAAATTCATCACGAAATTGAAAGAAAATTAATTCTAAAACTAGAAATAAGAGTATTGAACTTCCAAAAACAAAAAAGGCTGTTAGCAATAAAAATAGCTACATGGTAGCACTAAAGACTTATAATAGTCTATCCAAAGAATTAAAAAGTTTATATAGTAAAGAAAATAATAGGAAATACACATTAAAGAATAAGCTAAAAAATTATATAAAATCTATGTAAAATATATCATTATTGTAACTACTGTTTTTGTTAAGCTTTTGAAATTTTATTTGTCAAATATTAATACCTAGTTAATTAGTTTTTAAGTAGCCTGTAAGTATACTTATATTGTAACAGCCCTTGTACAGGTAGTTATATCTACCTTTGTAGAATTACGCATTTTGCAATGGTTAGTAAATAAATATATAAATAAAAATACGTTGAATAATATAAATAATTATCGAAAAATACTTCAGTAAGTTCACTTTTAATTATAGATTGGTCAATAGCATATTGGAGGAAGAGCTGAAAACGATTCATGCTTTCTCACAAAAGACTCTGACACCCGATCAGTGGAAAAAGCAGCAGGAGCAAGTTTAATCGAACGACGTAATAAACCATCAGCATTTAATCATGATTTCTTTCAAAATCTCTGCTCCCGGAAAAATCATCCTGTTCGGTGAGCACGCAGTTGTCTACGGCAAAACCGCGGTAGCCGCGAGCTTGAATCGTCGCACCAGCATCGTCTTCAAACAGCTTGCTCCAGAAGACCAATCCATTACCATAAAATTATCGAAACTCGGAATTTCGAGAGACGTTTCCGTAGATATAGTTTCGCAAGTTTTATTCGGCGCTGAATTTCCGAGACTGAGCACCGATGGCCACGACAAGTTTTATCAGCGCATTCGGGAATTCGTCGAGACGATGGGCCTCGATGAACCGCGTCAGAGAACAAGTTACGAGTGTTTATTCTACGCGCTGGTACAGGTAGCGCAACAAATAGGCTTGAACTTGCAGGCATTCGAAATGGACATAGATACCGAACTGTCGATCGGCGCCGGGTTAGGAAGTTCCGCTTCGTTTTCCGTGTGCCTCGTCGCCACTTTTCTGCACTGGTCACGGCTTCAGATAAACGCAGCTGTTTTGCCGCAATTTGACCGTTCGAGTCTTGAAACCATATCTCACTATGCTCTCAATTGCGAAAAAATCATGCACGGATCGCCCTCTGGCATCGACAACTCCATATGCACATTTGGCTCGGTTGTAGAATTCCGAAAGGGCAAAGTGCCACGTTTTATCCCACTGGAAGCTCGAAGTTTGCGAGTAATGTTGGTCGACACTAAAGTGGGACGAAGCACTAAGTTACTCGTCGAGAAAGTGGCTGGACTGATGACTAAATATCCGAAAATCTTTCCTGGAATCATGGATGCGATCGACGAAATTTCAAAGCGGGCTATTGATATTATAAAAGAAATGCAAACTCTGAACGATAACGATAACGAGCAACTAATTCAAGCGCATCAAGAATTATCGGTAAGTTATAAGACTATCATCTGAAGCATCTTAAAATGATAAATTTACAAGAATAAGATTCGTTACTGTAATTTCATTTGCTATACTCATTAATTAAAACTATCATTCATAAAATAGCGACTAACGCTCGTGTATATATAACACATTGCACATTCTCATCTACAATTGTACAATTGAGATGCCTTTTAACATATTTTTTATTTACTGAAAAATTATTCCAGACTCTTATTGAGATTAACCAAGGACTCTTAGATACTTGTCAAGTTTCACACACTTCGTTAGATCTAATTCGCCTTACATCAAAGAAGTATGGCTTTGCGTGTAAACTCACTGGTGCAGGCGGCGGAGGATTCGCTTATATACTCATTCCACCCGATTCATGCAGCAACAAAGTAAAAGACTTAAGTTCAGATCTTACTCAAAATGGATATTCTGTTATAGAAACAAATTTAGGAGGCTCGGGAGTTGAGATTCATGGTAAACTATAAAGCATATGAGAAAATAAATTTTTATGCAATATAAGTGGTTTTTTTTAATTTTCACGTGTATTAACTTAGTGTTATATTATACAAATCATTATGTTAAACATTATGTTAAACAATAAGTATTAATTTCGGTGCTTCTATTAATAATTACCTACAGATAAAAAAATATTTTTATAAATCTTCATATTTGGTCATTTTAATTATTTAAAATTTATCATCTACACAACAAAATTATGATTTATAAAAAATTTTTCTACAAATATAATTTTGAGATAAGCTTTTTCATCTTATTTCTCTCGCTCATTAAACTTGTAAGTTTTTTTATTAACAAATATCTTTTTCAAGATGTACTTAAAATGATTTTAATTATAATACTTGGTTTCTAAGTTTATTTAATCTAATCTATCACAAGTACTACGCGCAAATAACGCAGAGTTAAACATAATTTTCAAATGCTCCTATGCTGAGGAAGATTCACAGAATGAGGTACTGTATAATGTAATATGTTTTCATGTAAAAAAGTTGTTAACTGATATTAATGCTATTAACATCTGCTTTAAATATTGTCTGCAAGATTTAATTCTGAATGATTTACAGTTTAAAAATATTTATACTAAATGCAGTGAATGTACGTTTACTTGTATAATCGTAATTTACATTTTTATGTCTCCTCTTTTTTCAACATTACAATGAAAGCTGAATTGCAATACATAAATTAATTAATGAAAACGAAAAATGTGAAAATACGTTTTTCTCTATATGAAAATATTATTCTAAATGTGATGTGAACAGATAGTCATAATAATACTTTACGTATTACTAAGATAAAAATGAAAGTTACCAACATTTGGTAATGTTAACAAAAAAGCGTGTGCTATTAAAGTATTATTTTTTTGACTAGGTGCGTTTTCTGTTACGTTATTTTCTTAAAAATACAGAAAACTCGATTCTTAATTAATATATATATACATGTATACGGCAATTACGAGGAATTGTAAATAGCACTGGATCTTCTTTCAGTTAACGTAACACCATTTAATATTGCACTGTCCGTTTCTGTTATATGATCATCTATACTGTCCTCGTCAAAATCGTTGATGGCGTTTGATGTAATCGCTCTTTCTTGTGATTTAGCTTCGGATAACCACTCCAAAATTTCATGAATATACATTTTTCGTTGCAACACTTCTCTCGTACGAGGTCTTGAACCAATGTATATTGTACTCGTCTAAAAAAAATAAAAATGAAAGACGGTTACAATGAAAAAGAATTATTTTTTTAA
Organism: Torymus flavipes; assembly: GCA_030522905.1. Lineage (NCBI taxonomy): Eukaryota > Metazoa > Arthropoda > Insecta > Hymenoptera > Torymidae > Torymus > Torymus flavipes. The sequence continues at coordinate 16,136 of JAPYZO010001018.1, read as the reverse complement.
AGATTCATAATAGTAACTTACGCCAACTGGTAAAAATGTGCGTATTTGATCTAACAAATGAAAATCTTGAACAATTGACTGCAATTCGTCATATTTTAATTCGACTTCTTCATGTAACATCTTTTCCTCTGCAAAGTTATTTTTTAAATTAATTTACCTTGACATTCTTTTTATTTACAATTTAAATTCGAGGCCTTACCGTCTCGTTTCGTAGTCGATCTTTTATACTGAATCCTAAAACGGAATGCTTCCAAAAAACTAGAGACTACGATCGTTAAAACGATCATAGTTACCAAATAAAAGGTCATAAAGTAACCTCTTGTATACATTCCCACAGTAACAGCATAAGCATTCATCAATATAAACCAATTATTTACAACAGTTAGTTCAAACAAGGTCATAAAGCTGGCCATTAAATTATCAAAAGTATTCAAGTAATAATATCCTAAACCTGTGCTACCATTTCCTGAGTATTTATAAAAATCTTCCACAGTTGTATTTCTAAAAATAAATAATTTTTCTATAGATTGTAATCACATGTTTAACAAGTCAAAAGAATTCATTATTAATTTTTCTTTATACATACTTGCAACAATTCCTCATATCATATCCAGCAAAAAGCTCCATCCCAATGATAGCAAAGAAGTAGTAGAGCACTAACATGACAATAGCAGTAGAGCACATAAGGGGTGATAGAATAACCAGCGTCCCGAATACATCTCGATATCGCTTTTTCATTTTGAAAAGACGCAACATTCGAAGAGGTCGGAAGACAACAAGGAATACAGCATTCGGAAACAATAAGAGACCAAACGCTGCTACTAGTACCAATGTAGATGTACCAAGATCAAATAGATTCCAGCCAGAACTTAAATAACGCCTTAAACCAAGCCCAAGAACTTTCGTCAGCGCTTCCGCTATAAATACTAATTAAAAAAATATATGAATGAATAACTATGTATTTAATAACTAAACACACCTTAACTTTTAATTCATTTGAAGCATTTATTTATTATCAATAATATCAAAATACTTACATCCACCAAACAATAGCGTGTCCCAGCACGCAGCAAACAAGTGAGCTGACGTTTCCAGTTCATTTTCTGGTTGAAATAAACGACATACCATGGCAATTCCATTGCCGATAATTACAGTATCTAAAATAATTTAATCATTAGTATAAACTGAGAATCATAAAATTAATGGATTAACGTTAAGTAACTTACAAACAAGACTTTCAAAATAAGGCCACGAAATAGCAGCATGAGCTGCTTGGCAGAGTATTTGTAAAGGTGGCCATGCCATATGATACCATGGAATACTAGAGTACTGAGGTTCCCATGTTAATACTGTAGCATCATAAACGTTTAGAAATTCATCAGATGTTAAAGTACCGGTTCCTGATACATTTAGATAGCGAAACATTAATATAATGTCCTTCATTGCTAAAATAGTAAAAATATTATATTTCATTATACAAATTAATTAATTCCAATAACATAAAATAGATATAAATAACAAAATTTTACATTTTTGCGGAGCGTAATAACGCATTAAACCTTCAAATTGTTTAAAACGCATTTGGTCTGGATTTTGTTTTGATACAAGAAGTTTAAAACCATGTTGGCAAGCTTTTCGTTTATGAAGAAATAATTTTTTGAATTTGTCACGTTCAGCCGATGTAAAGGTTTCATTGACGACAGCAAGCATGAGATTCATCATTACATAAAGCATCGTGCAAAGATATGACACAAAGAATATTGCATACCATTTATTTATTGAAAAAGATGGCATCATAACATCTGGAAAACTAAAATATTAATTTTATAAATAAATAGTAAAATATGAAAACTTCAAATGTATAAAATAAATTCTTACTTTGCTGTTGTAAGTAAAACAAAAAGACTAACAAAACTGTCTTGCAAAGTTGCAAAATTTCTGTTTATTTCGTGAAACAAAAAATATCCTAGAACCATATAGGTGAAAATTAAGAAAAGTAATAGTCCCAGCATATCTAAAATCGGAGGTAGGGTTTGTAAAATTTGTCGTATGAATCTTCGAACACCTCCACAGTATTTTGTGTCAACTAGAAAAATTGGGCGCAAAGCTCGTGTTACCCTAAAATGTGATGATTGACGAACTAGTACGATGAGGGCTTCAATGAACATTATGAAAAGTGTGATACACTGCAAAAACAAATAAAATAGTTATATTTATACAAATAATGTTACATGAACAAGTATCAATTGCAAGCTTAAAAACATAACTGATTTTTTTTTTTTTTTCAAAATTATATTTTTACAAAAGAAAAGAATTCCAAATTAAATTGCTTTCTATGATATTTTCCAATAGTTTACTCTTGTGCTATTTACTCATTCATATATTCAATAACTTTGAATACATAATTGGCAGACCAGATTTATACCAGACTAACCAGACTAGACCGGTAAGGAATATGACTAATACTTCAATTGCATAAGCAGTTCATTAACACATATACCATACGTATATAAATACAAAGCATGGTATTTACAAAATTAACATAGGTGATATTTCAAAATAAAACATTAAATATTTCCTATTACCTTTAACATTGTTCGCTTGTGTTTCAGCATAGTTCCCCACCCAATCCATCTTAATTTTAATGCTAATTCAATGCCAATTGTTGTGAGTGCCAGGATTTCTATTGAACCATGAGCCCAAACTGGAAGCTAATCAATTTATAATTAGATTTTGAAATACTCTGATTATCAAATGAAAGAGTAAATGATTACTTACTTGAAAAAGAGACACTGCTGGCTCTTCCACAAAAGCCAGTCCTAGTAAAATTAAAGATGTCAAAAGATCAAGGCCATAATACCAACCATTATGAACCAACAAATATGCTGGTAAATCTTCTGGATGTCTAGGATGGGAATCAAATTTTTCATTGTTTCTACCTTCCTGTTATAAAAGATAAAAAAATAGAGTTAAGATATAGGCTTATATTTGATGTGTTTTAGAATTTTTATGAATTTAAATGTCAAGATAAAGTCACATTATTACCTCAAGAAAAATTGCAGCTTCATGATAATTCATCTCCCAATACAAATCAGGGTCAAAAGTGAGACCAGGATTACGAGATAATGATGCATTTTCAGTAAGTGTTTGAGAATCCAGTCCTGGTAAAATTTGATGACCAATTTCATTGGGAGCATCAGAATGTCCTTCCAAGGGCATCTTTAACCGGCAGTCTGAGGAAGGGCAAGACAACATAGATCCATATTCTAAAAAACATTAAAAGCAAGCAATGCGTATAAAGTGAGCGTGCAATTATTTCTTAGGCCCCAGTTTCATATACTTCTATTGATTACTAAGCAAGATTAGCAAATTAGCGTGAAAATAACATTTGAGATATTTAACTACCAAATTTACCACAAGATTACATTAGTATAATATTGAAGTTGTTCACGTGACTTTATAATGACTACTGTTGTAAAACAGATATCATTAGTATGAAATGAAAGATATGGGAGAATAAATCTCACTTTGTATTTATAAAGTATGATTAAAGTAAATTGACCCAGACAAAAAAATAATGCTACATATGTAAACAGAATTTACAGGAAGCTTCTGATAATTATGTAGACTTATTTCGTGATAATTTTGTGATAGACAAACATATATTAAGTCCAAGCAATGGAAAGTTTTGTCAAGAAGAATCACACTGAAACTGCTAAATAAAAAAAAAAATAAAAAAATTTTATCAGTGGTTAGTAAATTTCAAATTATCTTCTCAGATACATTATAAGCTGTAACTTAAAAAGGTGAAAGAAATATAATTACTACAGAGCAGTTGTTGCTGTTTTCCTTAAAACTATTTGTAGGCACATAAGTACCTCTCTGTACAATTGAGATCATATCTAAAACCAACAGGCAGAGAATGTTGAGGAATGACGTAAAACGGTATCTCTTTATCTCGGTCCTTTTTTGAAGTGCCGTGTTCACGCGTAAGCATACAGTGCACGTTTACACAGGGAAATATCAAAGTTATTAGATACGGTGTTTGAGCGGCACAAGACAGAGATTTTGCCATCAGGAGCGCGAAAAAGAAACAAACACAAAAAGGATTTTCGTCACACGTCACGCGGCTATAAGTACACAAGTTATAGGATGGAACAAAGAAACAACTAAACAACCTAGTGGTGAGGCGGCGAGAGTGAGCCAGAGATATACAGATACAGAGTCGGGCGAGAGATGCAATATGCATAATATAGGTAAAACGATGCGACATAACGCTAAGGAAGGTAACTCACTGGGACTGTTGTAACCGCTGCCATGGCGCTGCTTGCCCCAGGACTCAGCGGCATCGTCGTCGAAGCGCTGATAGACGTCATGCGGCCCTTGCCCGTCGTCCACCTGGCTGCCCATCTGAGGCACGAAGGCGTCCTCGCCCGGACGCCAGGCTACACTGCGAGAGTCTCGCTCCGTGGTTGCGACGCGACTGAGTGAACTATACGAGTCTACGACAAGCTGACGCTGTACTATAGTCGCTGTCTGCTTGCTGCTCGCTCGCGGTCGCGCCGCTGTCGTTGTCGATGACAGCTATATACACAGAGCTATATAGATATATGACGCGCGCGCTGCATCGCACCGACCCTATTTACCATCCAACTGTGCTCCAATGTGTTGGTGTACGCTCCATCGTTCCCGCTGCGACTGCGCGAGAACAGGGAGAGAGAGATATATAAGTAAGAGATAATAAAGTTGCACGCTGCGATGAGTAATTCGCGTCGTGGGGCTCCCACGAATCGCAGCACAACTTGTACTGCGCGGACGCACTTGAATGAGCCATTAGTTTCGGATGGCATATAATATATGTATATGCCATCTCTGTTTATAGCTCTATACGCGCGGCTGGCCATAAAGATGAGTCCTACTTGTTTACGTTTGGCTACAGTCAAGAAAATAATGAGTCGCTCGGTAAGTATAATGTAAATATTAAGTACGGACGGGGTTGCTCGCCCGTTTTCTCTTGGAGGTTTGTCTGAGCAGAAGAGCGGTCGTCGAACTTTCCTTTTCGTTAAACTTGAAAGAATGTCCTTACTTTTCACTGCGATTTACGATTCTATGATTAAGTCATAAGTCTTTTCTGGAGAGGCATAATTTATATTTATTGATTTTAATTTTAGAGAAAGCAAAATTTTTTTATATGATTTATATCATGGAGAAAGACTAAAATGGTAGTATATAACGCTTTTCTATCAAACCATACAATATAGGTGCGTTAAAAGTATAAGTTGCAATGTATAAGTGCATACTACATGCTAATAATTTTAGACAATAATATTTTTCAACATAATAAACTACAAAAAGTAAACCTAGTCGGTAATAGTGAATGTAACTAAACTTAATACAATTATATAGCTTTTAAACAAAATATAGACTCAGATAAAAATATAATGTTTATTTATTTTTGTAAGAATAGTAGAGGGAAAATAAAAAAAATCAAAAATTGGATGTAAATAAATCATATTTTATCATACTAACAATATTACAGGTACAATACTTGTTCTGTTCCTGTATAGATAACATGACGATAACTTTAGTGATGATTGATAATAATATTAATAATAATATTTAAATAATTTATGCAAACATTATTTCTTATAAAAAATGTAATTTAAATCGTAAAAAAGCAAGGTTGATCTCGCAACCTTATTAATCTTGAATAAAATTTAAATAAAATAAGAACGGAAATGAAAATCGAATTCCATGGATGATATAAAAAGTACGTTTTCTTTAAACGACATGAAGAGGGACTATATGTGCTTGATAAAAGTCATTTTATTTTTTTTAAAAACCTAGCTGGAATGCGACTCTACACGTGAGACGGGTACAATATGTAAAACTATATTCTACGATATTTATAACTATATATGCTTTATGATTTTTCGGTCAACGTAATATATTATGTATAATATTAGAACGTAGTTATCGTAATATACTTTATTCCTTGACAAATGTAAACACTCTCTAACTGAAACAGATCATATTCTCGTATGGGATCAGGATTAAAACTTCGAGTTTCCTTGAAACTTTAAGTTCGTTGCCCAAGTGTCAATTATCGCAATAAAGTGCACAGAACCTGTTTCAAGAAATGCGGCTCAAAAACGTTAAATACATTGCGAGTGTGTATACGTTTGTCTTACTTAATACAATCAACGATCAGCAGAATTTTTTTTGCAACTATAAAGATTAAATGTTTTTAATAATTCTCTTTGAATTTTATTTGCAATTTGGAAGAGTCGAAAAAAGCCCTCGAGTGCCCGAGAACCTTGATCGTCGTCCTTATACGTTATTTGACTTTGCGCTATCTTGCTTTTGCTTCATTTTTTAGTACTTCAGTGCTTTTGCTCTCGAATAAACCGGCTGATATTTACAAAAATGTACATCACTGTTTTTTTTTCTCGCCTTTTTCAATTCCAATATATATGTATGTTTGACGCAACCTGTTTCAACTTGATGACAGTGACAATAGAAAAAAAATCAAATTAAGACAAATTTTGCGCTTACATCAGGTGCATCTATAATAATTTATATATATATATATATATGTATATATATAATTATCTACATATTAACGTTGACAGGTCGATAAAAAATAAAAGAGAAACTTGACGAAAAAACTACTGCCCTAATTTGACAGTAACTTTAAAATTAAATTATATATAGTCATATATATGTTTATATTTGATTACTTAGAGACATAACATAATTATATTATGTCTGATTTTCTTCTCAAGTTCTCTTTTGCATTTCTTTCTTAATGTGATCAATGAACAAGGTTTATAAACGTAAAAGACAATTTAATTTACAAAAGCTCCTAAACTTGGATACGTCACTGGTTTCAAATACTTCATAAAATGTAGTCGTCTGCATACGAAGTTGAACTCCAATGCGTAGTACATTGTTTCTTCTTTTATTCATTCTACATTGCAAAAAAATAAAAAATATCTTTTCCTAAATTACGCATTTTTTGTATATAAATAACTTAATAAAGATTCAAGTTTAAGTGTCGGATAACTTGAGCAGAAAATGCTCGTCCAATGATTCAGAAAAATTTCGTCACAATGAACAAGAGCATAAATTTCTGAGTGTAGGTATTCGTATTTACAGCAAATAGCGTCGACGCTTATAAAAGAAAAAACGCTTTGTTTTCTTCAGCTTCTTCGATTATAGCTTCCTTCTTCTTGTTTGCACCTTTTTGGAGTTTTAATACGTACGTAAGAAATTCAAATTTGCTTCATTGATTTCTTTATACATTCACAAAGGCAAGTGACAAGTATCGATTTATCGTCGAGTCAATTGGTCCGCAATTACTGTGTTCGTACACATACATATAACGAATGAAATGACATTAACAAAACCGCTGATCGCTCAATGTAACGCTTGAGTCGATTTAAGTACAAAAAGTATATAATAAGTTGGTGAAGCAAACATGTAATGAAAATGAAAATGAGAATAAACAAAGACAACTGAATTTCGATAATGAGAAACAATGTATAAATATATAGTCGATTAATTTACATATTTTTTATATTTTTTGCGATAAATCATTGTGACCCGCACTTGTCTTTCTGAAAAAGAGCCAAAACGGCCTTTCTATCATTAAATTTCGTACTTTTTCTCCTTGCTTCGCTCCCGGCGAAGATCGACACAAGATAGAACCTTTGTTGATAATTTATTTTCACTTCTATCTGACTTTTAGAAGTTAAGATTGTACTATTTTTTCAAATACTAGAACCATGCAAGTACTGATGTTGTAACAACTCATGTGACAGTGGCTGCAGTACTGCTCTGTTGTTGTGTTTGGTCTGTCGTATTGGGGATGGCGTTGAAATTTGCCTCCTCGATGCACGGCTTCTTGGTTTCGGGTTCGGGATTACTGGAATTCGACGAGCTTGAGCTCGACTTACGTTTATGGCTTGAGTTGCTTGAGGATCGCGAGCTCGTGGACTCCGGAGCATTACCATTCCTCTCGGACGAGGAAGAACCCTTGTAGGACGACGAGTGCGAGCTGCGATGATGACTACTGCCGGATGACAAGTCTTTTGATGACGATGATTTGCTCTTCGAATCCTGAGACGATTTGTGCCGATGACTACTGCTGCTACCATGGCTGCTGCTGTGATGCCGCTTTCTATCCCTATCCCTGGCTCTATCCCTTTCTCTGTCTCGGTCACGGTCACGATCACGACGATCACTCTTTTTGTGCTCTCGATGTTTTCGGTCATCTCTGTGACTACTACTGCTATTACTGCTGCTCGATTTCTTTTCGTTTTTATCATTTTTATCGTGATTTGCTTTGCTCTCAGATGATGAATTTGAAATCTTCTTCTCGTTTTCATTATTAACTTCCATAGCAGGCATTTTTTCTTTGTCAGGCTCTGCGTGTTTTTCGGGAATGGACATTGGTTGCCTAGGTGGTGGAGGATCGTTAGTTTCTCTTTTGTCATCTTCTTTATCAGAGACTTTCGTTTCTTCAATGGTTTCGCCTTTATTAGAACTTTCTTCCTTCGATTCATCCTCCGCCGTCTCTATCAATGCCTTTACTGCATTTTCTGTGGCACAGTCGAGTTTTGAAGTGAATGCTGCGACAGTCTCAGCCTCGAGCAACCGGTAAGACTTTTCGACATTAGCACTATCGTCGTTATAAAGTTTTTCCGCTATTTCGAGACTTTCTTTGCGTATTCTTTCTAACATTTCCTGCGAAGCGGATAAAACACCGTCGCGCAGCCACTGGCACAGTTCTTGTACATCTGTTTTCGATTTGTAAACGGCAATTTCGAGCGCTTTATCCACAACTTCACTTGCGTAAGTTTTGCCAACTGTTTGGCGAGCTGAGATCAATTCGGTGTCGACCTTAATTCCAATACTTTCTGGTGGTTTTAAGTTCAATTGTTCGGTATTACTACTGGCTCGAGGAGCTTCAACAGTAAGTTTTATTGTTTCTGTAGGAGCAGGTTTAGGTAAGGCATCGAAAACTTGATTGTTAGATGATGTTGAACGTCCATCTGTTTTCGAAGAATGATGACTGCTCGATGAACTGTGTTTTTTATGTTCTGATGAGGACGATGATGATTTTTCATTATGCTTTCTTTTGCTATCGTGACTGCTTCCGCCGTTACTACCGCTACTATTATGATGATGGCTACTGTTAGTACCACTAGCACTAGATTTGCCACTACTGCGATGACGATCTTCGTGTTTCTTATCCCTATAATATTAAATAAAAAATTTAGTATTTTTATATAATGTTTTAACTAACACTAAAGTTTTTGTTAGTATTATACAATATTACGTCACCCACAAGGGAGATTGGATTATTTAATAAAGATAATATGACTTTTCAGGAAATTTGAGTTTGAAAGTATCATCTTCATTACTATTATTTAGGAATATAATTTTAATGTATAGCATTTCGAACGATATCATTTTCAAGTTTAAAGGCAATCTATTGTTTTCAGCTTGTAATTAACGATATGAGTCATTGTCTATCATATTAAAGTAAACGATTTATAAAACGTTTATAAAAGTTAAACTTGGAAATTGAAGGAAGAATAAAGAACGAATAAATATTTTGTCTGTGTTTTGTTTCATGCTTGGATTATTATAGTTCGTAATATTGATAATTTTAATTCTATCCCTAAATAGTGATATTAGAGAACCGTCAAAATTCTCAGCCGCGCGCTGAGAAAGGTGACAACTCAGCTACGTTGTGCCCTTTCTTAGCGTGCAGCCGAGTTTTCACCTTTTTCCTTTAAGCCGACGATATTCTATTTACTATGTCGAAAAGTATATCACAATATATCGCATTAACAATTCTTTTACAAAATTACTATCCCGAAAGTACTTATTTGAGAAGAAGCATAAAAAGTTATTTTCTATAAAGCATGCAATTGAGGATCAATGAAAAAAATCTGATTTTACCTATCCTTTTTCTCAGTTGAGCTTTTTCTTCGTTCCTGCTTTCGTTCGTCTTTACTACGCTCTCTGTGCCGTTGCCGTTCGGATTTCTCAGCGCTATCTTTTTTGGTTGATACCTTTGCACTGGCTGGTGAAACGTGAGACGAGCTTCGTTTGCCCTTCTGATGCTGATCGGACTTCTTCAAATTACCCTGGTACTCAGCTGCTCGTTCTTTGGCCTTCTTCTCCTCGTCTACCGCGTCACGTTTCTCCATCCTCTGTATATCGGTATTCTCTTTCTGTTCATCTTCCTCGGTTTCTTGTACAAGTGCTTTGTTATCCTTCGTGTGTTGGGCAGATCTCCTCGGACCGGCATTCACTGTCGCCGAGGTTGTGTCCTCCGGATAATATTGCTGCAAACGTACGTGCCAGGCCATGCTCGAAACTGCTGAGACAGTTCTGAACTGATGGATAATATTGCGCGGTAAAAAGTATATGTCGTTGTCGTAGAGATTGATTCTCGCATAGCGAATTGACTGCCTTCGCAGCTGATTGAGCTTGGCATCCTCGAGCCACTGAACGCATTGCGAGATTGGCGGCTCATGCAGATCGAGCTGCAGCTTTTCCACGAGTTCGGGAAAGTCCGCTGCGTGGAAAGCAATGACATCCTTGGTGATTCGATTGAGCTCGGATGTTTGACCGCCGTGTACAGCTTTCAGAACACCGACGGCCGCGGTGGTCATGCGCTCGAGGCCATGACCTACATGATCGGCATGGGCACGCGTACGGTCCTCGAACATGTACTCGCGGGCTTCGCTTAGCCGAGGAAGATACTGCAAGTTGCGGAGCTCGTTAATACCTGTGCGCCGTCGTTTGCACGGGCTCTTGTTGATATCGGCGGTCGGAACGAGTTGTTCACCAGGCCGGATCCAAAGAATAGGCCCATCGTTGGATTCTTGAGGACTCTCCATTCGAACGGCTGACAAAGGGCCCCAAGGCATCGTCTGAAACATTGCAATGGGTTTTTATTCAATGAAAATAATGAATGAGATTATTATTTTTTATTTATATTGCAAGAGATTAATAAACGATTATATGTAAAATAAAACAAAAACTTGTACGCAAAAGACAGAGCTTTTTCTTTAATTAGTTCAAATTATTGTTTTATTCTACATCCTTTCTTAGTTTGAAGATGAAGTCTTTAATAATATTGAGATTTTTCAAAAGAAGTTGAAAGAAAATAGAATGTAAATACAGAAAAAAAGAATAGGTATTAAAGCAAACTGAAGTTACCAGTTTTAGAAAAATGTTCTCTTCTAGTAATTCTAGAATATCTGGAAAATATCCACCAACTTCTTCATGAACTGTACCAACTAAACTAATCTGATGCAGAGGTCCATATCGAAAAGTACCATTATTGTAAGCTTTGCAAATATGTTCTTTATACTGTTGCATTGTAGTAGTTTCTATGTCACTTTTGTGACCTAATACACCATTTTTAACTGTTAAATTTGGGTAAGTTTCAGCCATATGATCTAATAAATCAGGCATGTATGAAGCAGCATTATGGACAATGCCCATAACATGATGAGCATTCCCATTTTCATCTTCTCCAAATACAACCTAAAATTTTTAAATGTTTTAAAAATTCAGAACATTCAGATACTTTTTTCAATCTATATAGTTATCTAAAAATTATTTTAAAACATTTACCTTAAAAAACTCTTGTGCCAACTCCTCCAGCTGTTCAGTTGATAAGCTATCAATTTCATCTTGATACATATGAACAACTGAAGCTCCACCATTGGGATAAACTTCTACATGAATAAAATCCTTGTACTTTAAGCCTTGTAGATAAATAGATCTATCATATTTATCTGATTGCTTATCTAATAATTTAGAATTTTTTACTTGTAAATTGAGCTTCAAATTATCAGCATTTGATTTTTTAATTGAACTACATGAGCTTGAAGCTTTATATAAAGATGTTATACTATTTCTTCGATCTCTCTGGCATTGTATACCAATACTGGTCCTCTTTATTTTGCTTCTTTTATAACACCGTGTACAGTGATGCCTCTCTGAGCGTTGATCTTTCCGCTTATCTTTTAAAGATGAAGAATGAGACTTGGACTGAGAAACTGATGTTGAATCACTTTTGCATTTCAAATCATCAGGTTCACTTTTAATTTCAACATTTTCTTGTTTTATTTTATCTGCTCTAAGCCTTTCTATTGATTCACACTTAACATTGTCTTTATTCTCATTACTACACTGAGTAATATCGTTCTCTATCTTGGTCTCAATCTTCTCTTTTTTTATGTAAGATGTTTCAATAATTTGAGCATTGGTTTTCCAAGTATTTCCTACTGATACCATTGGTAAACCATAGGTCATTGAACTTTTAGTAACCATAGTACTAGCTGGACTGGTAGGACGAACTGAAACTCGAGGTGGATAATCCGGACTTTTTGGACTACTTAATCCAACTTGCCCAGTGCTTTGCAAACTTTCGGCTACTTGTGGACTCCTACTGGATGCATTTCCACCTTCTTCTCCAGGCGAAAGTTTAATGTTTTTCCCGCAAGATTCACCATTGTTGGAGGAAGAAGATGAGTCAGTCTAAGAAAAATACAAGAAGCTCATAAAAAATTCCTCAAATGTACAAAAACTTATAATCATGTTTCTACTTACAGGAGAAACACCAAGTTCTACATTTTTCAGCATTTCTGGACTGTCTACCTGTTGGCTCAACTTGTCACCTGAAAGCACAAAAAGAATTGTTTAATTTTTGGGCCAGGAACAGACTAGAAGAAACTGGAAGCTGTTTTCATTCGGTGCACACATATCAAACTAGAAGGTTCTAAAAATAGTAGAATCTCTCACTTGGCCTGCCAGCATAGAGCAGTGCATTCACAAGTGGTCAGTAATGCAGCCCGGAGCAGAATCAAGCAGAGGCAAGGGAGAGCCAGAAAACTCTAAGCGCGAAAGGGGCAAAGCACCCGCGCGTCGTTCGCCACAAACAACGCGGGCGAGCACGGAGCGCGCGCACGTTCTCGTGTGCAAGCAAACAATGCGGTAACCGCTCGCGTAATTCGAGCGTCGTGACGCAGTATACAGGGCAACGCAAAGACAGCACGGCAGAGAAAGATCTCGGTGAAAAGCTCCGAAACGTGGTTGATACGTTGGCGGGCGCGCGCGCGCGTGTGCACTTACCTTTGTGCTGCTGATGCTCGAGATGAGTGGTAGTGGCGACTGCCGTGGTAGCCAGAGCATCGCTCGTCGGTACATCCTCGTCGTTCCCGGACATGTCGCCAGCTCTGGCATAGCCGGCGCTCTGCGGACCGGCAACACTGATGCTCCGATGCTCCTCTACTCTGGCTGAAGACTTTGCGCAGTCTGCTGATTCAGCGATGGTCGCGTTGTCATCCCGCGACGACGGAACAAGGGCCGCGGCCGCGGCACTCGCGGTGTCGATGGTGGGCGTCGCTTTGGAGCCACGCGCTGCCTCACTCGGACACTTCGGAGTACCAGATCTCGTCGCCGCGTCCTCGCTATCCACGCCAAGCTCGTTGGCCCGATTATCCGCACTAGTACGCGCCACCCCAACGCCACTATTTACATCGCAACGCGCGTTTGACACGGCACCCGAAGCAATATCGGTGGCCATCTTGATTTTCCCACGGCGCTGCTGCCCGCTTGCTCCCTCTCTCTCTCTCTTTAGGCATCCCAACACCACACCGCCACTGTGTACGAGCGCTCACGGACGCTCGCGTAGTCGCGATACAACACTTATAATGCACTATATACGCGCGAGAGAAAGAGAGAGCACGTCGACAAATCGCGCAGCACACACCCACACATGCACTGGCTGAGCCAGCAGCGCGGGCGAGCGATCACGGTTTCGTCGCGGGCTTCGCGGCGCCATGCTTGTGTATTACTTACACACGTACTCAGGTCCCCGAGAGACGCACACACCGATGTAGCCAGCCAGCTTAGAGCCGTGGAGCCTGCGATCGCGCTTTATTATAGTTTCCTCCCGCCTCACGGCATGTGCCAAAGCCAATTGCACCTTGTGTGCACTGTGCAGTGCGCTCTGCTGATGCTGTATATGTACGCGGAGTGCGATGGGACCACAGCTAGCTAATATTATATCCTATATATACACGCGAGCTCTCTCGATCATTCTCTCCGCACGCGGAAGAGACGCGCCCGCGATTGTTGCATCCTTTTTTTTTTACCTGTTCGCCTTCGCGCGTCGCGAGCTTCGCGCTTTCTCCCTCGCGACCGCGTCCTATAGCTTTTTGCCACATAAGTGTATATGTACTTACCTATATATAAGTTATTCAGATGATGAATTGTATACTGTGCATTATGCAGATAGGTATGATGTTCGACGTTCGTGGATGGACTTAACATAGGTTTAGAAAGCACAGTGATAGAGTTGACCGTAATGTCTGAAATTGCACGAATATTTTTAAAGCTAGATATATATAGCATAGGATATAGAAGAGTAAGTATAATTGGTTCGTTTAATTTATTTGTCGTGTAAATAATTCTTCTATAATTAGTAAACAATCAGTTAAACATAGATTAGATACTAGGCATAAATTATGTGTAATCTAGCTCTATAACTGTGAATAGATTAACATATATTTTCATTAAACAATAAGTATAATTACTTAACAATTTCTTTACGATAACAATTAAGTACATTATACTTAGGCCATATAAGTACTAAATCACAATATTTGTGTGAAGATTGTACCAAAAATCATTGAACCACTTCCTCAAGAATGTTGACCACAAGCGATAATAGAAAATTATCAGTGACCTGACCTAGAAAAAAAATGATACAGAACCCCACTTACGGAACTTCACATCTACATTAAATTTCCATATGGTATACCTGAGTACTCCACAATTATCGTTGCATGAGGGTTGGCAAAAAACGTACAAAAAACTGGAGCAAATAAATTAAGAGTTCAAATTTCGCGGATTCTTCGCTGCAAAATGGCCGTCCTCGGGGATGATGCGCGGATTGGAGATTCGTAGAACGGGAACGCGAGGGGCGGGCGGACATATATATACCTACTTATGTTGCGAATAGTAACAGATAGCAGCAGGAGCGGGGGAAACGGTGAAGAAAAAAAGGGGGAGAGTGAGCGCCAAGACTTAGAGTGGTCGACTCGAGAGAAAGAGAGCGAGCTATATAGGTAGGCGGGGAAATATACTTAGGTATATATAGGTATTCGTCGATTTGCAGGAAAATTTTTCAGCACGCATAGCGCCGACCGTGCTGAAAGCCTGAAAGGCTCTCGCGCGCGCGCACAGCACAGGAGCGAGAGAGGGAGGAAGAGGCCGTTGCCGTATGCGAGGCTAAGTTTATGCTCTAAAAGGAGTACCTATAGCAGCACCAGCAGCCAGCCCGTGACTCTGTATATCAGACACCGCGTTTGCGTCGGTGCCAAGGAACGACGTCGTTGTCTGGAGCTGCACGGGAAAAGTAACAAGAGATATATAAGCAGCAGCCGGCACATCGACGACGCGCGCCATCCCCCGCTGACGACGGACGGGATCAAAACTTTGTACTCGACTGCCTGTGTCTGTGTGTGCGCGCGCAAGACATTGTCGAGTGGTTATAACTTGATCGGCTGCAATCTCGCCGACTTCTAAGTAACTTTAATCTTTTGCATTTTTTTTTCACTTAACCGGAGCCACGATGGAAGCTCTGATTCCAGTTATCAATAAGCTGCAGGACGTTTTTAATACCGTCGGCACCGATGCCATACAGTTACCACAGATCGTCGTTTTAGGAACACAGGTTTGTATTGTTCCCCTCCTTTTTTTCTCCAATATTCGCAACGTACTTTTTCTCTTCGTTCTCTTTGTACTTTTATGAGTAATCAAGTTCTATCTAGAATAGAGTGTGTAGCAACAATTCTACTGCTGCTTTCTTTGTTGCAAGTTTCTCTTGTTATACATTTAAATGATTCCAGAGCCTATTAACTTACTGATAATTGATAAATTAGGAATTTAAAGCCATTTGAGTTTTATATATGTTTTATTTTGAGTTGAGGATAATTGTTATAATTTTTGTCTTATTGCATAATTTCAGAGTTCAGGCAAATCATCTGTCATCGAAAGTCTTGTAGGGCGGACTTTTTTACCTAGAGGCACAGGTATTG